>CAUYRH010107760.1:0-110958 GCA_963574655.1 Perodicticus potto | reverse complement strand
GGAGGAGATGGGGAAAGACCGGGAGAGGAACGGAGAGAGCTTCTCTCTCCCTACTTGAAATCTCTCCCACTACCAGGAGCTTTGGTGTTTTCTGTATTCTTTTCTGTAAATCAATTCTGTCTTATCACGGACGGGTGGGGGTGGGAAATAATGTAATGAAGAATAATAAAATACATGTATTTAAAAAAAAATAAATTAATAAAAAAAAATTCACATTAAAGACAATTAAGAGTAGAACTGATATTACTTAGAAACATTGAATTAGTGATGTTTAGGAAGAATTGGAGATGATGGCTCGGCGCCTGTGGCTAAAGAGGCTAAAGCGCCAGCCACATACACCTGAGCTGGTGGGTTCGAATCCAGCCCGGGCCCGCCAAACAACAATGACGGCTGCAACCAAAAAATAGCTGGGCATTGTGGCAGGTGCCTGTAGTCCCAGCTACTTGGGAGGCGGAGGCAGGAGACTCGCTTTAGCCCAGGAGTTGGAGGTTGCTGTGAGCTGTGATGCTACAGCACTCTACGCAGGGCGACAGCTTGAGTCTCTGTCTCAAAAAAAAAGAATTGGAGATGATCTCTCAGTATTCAAAAGAAAATGATAAACATGTAATCAAGAGAATGTAGATGATGCTGCTAAAGAAATACCAATATTTCAGAAAAAAAGGAATAGAAAAAGTAAAGAAGCATTTTATAGCATTTAGAAACATCTAGGTAAGTAGGTCAAGAGGGCATATTCAGAAACATGCTGGTTTGGGGGAAAAATTATTTGGGTATACACAGCTGTGTATTAGAAATAACAGCTAAAAAGAAAGTCATAAATTAGGATGTCATGGTCTTACAGGTTTGGTGATTAACCATGTGCAGTGCACCCAATTAATCATAATAAAAATGTTGTAGTAAAACCTAAGTTGAACTAGCCACACTGAAAAACCTACCAAGTTCAACTAGCCACACTGAAAAACCTTAGTTTTAGTGATGTTTGAAAAACAAATGCTTTCATTTGAATCTTTTATTTGATAGGTTCAAAATTTGTTACAAGAAATCCCTCCATAAAATCCTTTCCTTAGGCAGTTCGGTTACTAATAGGTTTGGACAGTCAGTGAAATAGGAATACACCTTCTTTATTTAAAGCAACAAAATGAATGTGACTAGAAAACAGTCTGACTAGAAACTACGCTAAAATGTTAATTGTAATTGGTTAGGTCATAGGACTCTTCTTTTTCACCTTTTTTATTGATACGCTTATTTTTAATTTATTTCCTAAAGTATATGTGTGTATATATATGTATGTATACATGAATAATTCTATGTTTATAAATAAATGAGGAGTTCTCCAGAATGGAGAACTGTGTTACAAGGAGCAAAAGTAGGGGAGGCTTTCTTTTTACTCTGTAGAGACCTTTTGTCCTCTTCGAATTTTGTATTATGTGTATTTCTTTATATCTATCTGGTTTATACCATCACAAGACTTAATTTCCAAACAGCATAAGATAAAGTTAATATATCTTTATTTATTATTACAGAGATTTGCCACAATATGGACAGAAGCAATGGCAATCTTATTTTGGAAGAACTTTTGATGTTTACACCAAACTCTGGAAGTTCCAGCAGCAGCATCGGTAAAGAAATTTTATGGTTAAGAGAGAGTGAAGATCCGTTATTTTAGTCACAGTTTTGATCTTTAGTACTCCAGTGCTTTTTATTTTGGTCTTTTAAAATAATACATAGTTTATCTTTATGACCCAAATCAAAACAAATTTACTTTTACTTATTTACTTAGTATTTTTGTCGTCTCCAGATGATTTTGTATTTGGAATGGTTCAGATTAACTCTAACATAAGTGGGATAATTCATGGTTTCATTCTAAAATACATGTTCTTTATTAGCCAAAGCAATTGTGTGTGCATGCGTGTGTGTGTGTGTAGGGGGTGTTGCTTCTAATTTTTAAGGACGTAACTCAAACCAGTTTCTTTTTATATTTGAACTTACTTAAATAGACATTTAATAAGTGCTTTTTGAACTTAAATGAATAATTATGTTGAAATCTCATGAAAAATGCATCAGCTTTGCAGAATCGATGGTATTTTATCCTATTGAATTTATAGATTTTGTTATTTTTGTAATTTCTAGTCTGTTATTTTTAATTTCTTACCTCTTTTATAAAACAGACAAGTCTTGGATAACCGGTATGGCTTGAAGCGGTGGCAAATAGGGGAAATTGCTTCCAAGATTGGGCAGCTATACTACCATTATTAGTAAGTGAACTATATGTGGAAAGAGTAAAGTGTTGTCCTGATTAAAACACATCATGCAGGGGCAGCGCCTGTGGCTCACAGGAGTAGGGCGCCGGCCCCATATGCTGGGGGTGGCAGGTTCAAACCCAGCCCCAGCCAAAAACAGCAAAAAAAAAAAAAAAAAAAAGAAAGAAAAACACAACATGCAGAAGTATGTGTGGTATATTCACTCCTTAGGCATGAAAATTATTAGTTACAAATGAAACCAGAATAGTTCAGAGCAGATTGATCAAAATAGCATTATTAAGCAAGCCATCCCTGTCATCCTCAGCCTTGGGAGGCTGAGGCAGGAGGATCTCTTAAGGCCAGGAGTTTGAGACCATCCTGGGGAACATAGTGAGATCTCATGTCTAAAAATATATTTTAAGATATAATAATTAGGTGGTGGCTCGAAGCCTGTAGCTCAGTGGTTAGGGTGCTGGCCACGTATACTTGGGCTGGTGGGTTCGTACCCCGCCTGGGCCTGCTAAACAGTGACAACAACAACAAGAAAATAACCAGGTGTTGTGGTAGGTGTCTGTAGTCCCATCTACTTGGGAGGCTGAGGCAAGAAAATTGCTTAAGCCCAAGAGTTTGTGGTTACTGTGAGCTGTGATGCCAGAGCACTCTACCAAGGGTGACATAGTGAGACTCTGTCTCAAAAATATATATACATATATACTTACCTGGCAGGGGAGATACCATGATCACGAAGGTGGTTTTCCCAGGACGAGGCCTATCCATTGCACTCTGGATGTGCTGACCCCTTCAATTTCCCCAAATGTGGGAAACTCGACTGCATAATTTGTGGTAGTGAGGGACTGGGTTTGCGCTTTCCCCTGAAAAAAAAAAATTATATATATATATAAAATATAATACTTAGGTGGGCATGGTGTCTTGTGCCTGTAGTCCTAACTACTTGGGAGGATAAGGTGGGAGAATTCCTTGAGATCAGGAGTTTAAAACTAACCTGACTGATACTGCATGAATCTATCTGTAGGGGAAAAAAAAGACAACATCATGAAATGACTTTCCATAATCAAAGTAATATTATTTGGTTCAGAGGTTCACCTTCTAAACAGTTCATTTGGTCAGAGTCATTTACAACTGAAAGGAGTTTAATTTTTATTTTAGATAAATGATTAATAAAGATGAATTTATGGTTCTTAGGGCTTCCTTGACTCTTGAGTCAAAGAAAGAAGAGAGCTCCTTTTAGGAATCTAAATCTCATTATCATGAAAAAAAGATCAGGTATATAATAAAAAAGGCTAGATTCTGGGCATGATGGCTAATACCTGTAATTCTGGCACTTTTCGAGGCCAAGGCAGGAGGATCACTTTCGGGCTAGAGTTCAAGACCAGAATGAGCAGCACGGTGAGACACCATTTCTATAAAAAAATTAGTTGGGTATTTTGGTACATGCCTATAGTCCCAGCTACTTGGGAGGCTGAGGCAGGAGGATCACTCGAGCCCAGTAGTTTGAGGTTGCAGTGACCTATGATGACACCATTCCACTCTAACACGCCCCATAATGCAAAACCTTCCTCAAAAAGAAAAGGGCTTGGACTTATTTCTTACAGCATAATGTTTAGAAGGGAGGGGGAAGGCTTGTACCATTGGTAACTTACAAGGCAAGAAAACTTTTCTCTTCCTACATTTTGTCATGCCATCAGATTTCCACCATTAAAATTACTCTCTTGTGTAGAATATTTTCTTTTTTTTTTTTTTTTGAGACAGAGCCTCAAGCTGTCACCCTGGAGAGAGTGCCGTGGCATCACAGCTCACAGCAACCTCCAATTCCTGGGCTCAAACGAGTCTCTTGCCTCTGCCTCCCAAGTAGCTGGGACTACAGGCGCCCGCCACAACACCCGGCCATTTTTTGGTTGCAGCCATCATTGTTGTTTGGCGGGCCCGGGCTGGATTCGAACCCGCCAGCTCAGGTATACGTGGCTGGCGCCTTAGTCCACTGAGCCACAGGTGCCGAGCCTGAATGAGCCAACTTAAACACAGTTGTTGTTCTCCCCTGTGGAGACAGAGTGGGTCGTTGAGCAGGTTGAATATGGCACACAAGGAGCAAGTGTTGTGATCCATTCTATGTCACTGACATGTGCTTCCGGGTGACTGTTTTTCTAGAAGAAATCTCTTGAGCAGCTCTTATAACTCAGAGTGCACGGTCAGTGAGCTACCTTGAGAAATCCGTCCCCCTTCTGTGAGACAGAGAAGACACGCGGCTCTGTGCCCATCTCCTCACAGAGCTGCGCGAATGGACGTGAGGTAAGGGCATGCACTTTAATGCGGTTGATGATTTCAGTCACATCCTGCAAAATGTTCAGGTGACATTTTTCAGCTAGCCAATGTTTCTCTGTGGGTGACAGTGCGTAGACTCACATTCAGAAGTGACCTCCCTGACCCGAGCAGTGAAACCAGAAAGCCGTCCAGTCACGGCGGCCGCTGTGCCCACGCATATACCACACGAAAGGCCCGGCTCCGTTTTCCTGACGCGTAATCACTCCAGGATCGAGTTGTTCTGCAGCTGTGGTGCTGGCTGGCAACAAAAGCGCACGCACGTGTCCTCCTGAGGATTCCTGAAAACTAAACCGCACAAAAACAAGCATTGCCGCTTTGTCGTCAGCCTTGGAGACTCGTCCAAGTATGCGCTGCAGTGACTCATTAATCCCAACAACCGTGCCTCAGTGTCCTCTGCTGCCTCGTCAGTCGGCTAGGTACGGTGCTGGCTCCAAGAGGATCGCGGGCCGCCTTTTGAACTGCAGTCTCTCGTGATAGTTCACCGCAATCGTCCTCAGCAGCAGGCGGGAGCAACTCTTCCCCAACAGCAAAGGGCTTCTCAGCTTCAGCAATGCAGGCAGCCAGTCAGAGTGACACTCTCAGTGCAGACACATGTGATGAAGTGGTGGCCTTCAGTAATTGCTTCTGTTCTTTGTGTTCATGTTTTTTTCTTTTGAAAAACTCCAAAGGCTTGTCTTTTAATGCAGAGTGTTTGTTCTCTACGTGGCAAAGCACTGTTGAAGGTTTCCTCGGCTTCGCTGGATCGCTGGGTCACCAAATATTATACAAAGCGTTCTTGGAGAATGCGAACCACCCATTGCAACGAATCCATGATTTGAGGAAGACTCTTGGTATTTTCCTTTAAATCCAGGTTTCGTTTTTGCTTGCAATCTTAGAGATTTCTGTTGTTTCATCATTGGGTCTTTCCCCCTTTTCAAAGAAGCTCTCCGGTGATGTTGGTTTTTCACTCATTTTTTTCTAGGGTTAGCTTGTGGGCTTACCAAAACAAGTGTGCAGTGTGGGAAAGAGGCGTGGACAGAAGTAGCAAATAAAACAACAGGCAGGCCATGCCCAGCCTAAAAGAAGTGTCAGATTTGACTTAAAACCTGCCACCAGATGCAGCTGTACAACTGCAGTACAACTCACTTGCCACCATAAAATCTCCTACCGGATGCAGCTTTACAATTGAAGTAAGATGCCCACTTGCCACTCTAAAGCCTGCCACCAAGTACAACTTAATTGTCACTTGCCACTCACCAATAGGGTTTCCATGTGAGTCTGCAAGCCATTGATTATTATGGCCTCTGTGCAGTCAAACCACTCTGCTAATGATAATCTGTATTTGCAGCTGCTCCCAGCACCCAAGCGTCACTGCCTCAGCTCCACCTCAGATCATCGGGCATTAGATTCCCATACGGAGCGTGCAACCTAGAGCCCTCACATGTGCAGCTCACAGTAAGGTTTGGGTTCCCATGAGAATTTAGTGCCCCCGCCTTCCCACAGGAGGCACCACATCAGGTGATGACATGAGCCATGGGAGCTGCTGTCAATGCAGATGAAGCTTGGCTCCCTGCCTGTTGCTCACCTCTTGCTGTGTGACCTGGTTCCTAACAGGCCAGAGACCCTACCAGTTTGTGGCCCAGGGCTGGGGGACCACAGATCTACATGACTTCCCTCATTTGGAAGATAAAGACACTACAGGCAGGAGAGTTGACACAATGTACAGAAGGACACAGTTTTCATTAGAATTAACAGGTCCCTTTGTTACTTGCGATGTGGTTAGAAACAGAGGATACTTCTAACAGAAAGTAAGATGACCCAGTCACGGTTTAGAAGGCACCCCACGCTGATGGCAGTATGGCTGGCTCTGCTTGGTAAGGGAATGGAAATTCTAGTTTGCATTATTAATTTGTGAATTACTTTACAAGAGTGGCTCTCAAACTTTTTATTTACTCTTTTTTAGTAAACATAAAAACTCATGCTTTTATCATGGTTGAATTCCAAAAATAGGCATTTCAACTTCTTTTTAGAAGACGTATAAAACTTTGTCTCAAGCATTGTGGCAGCTACGTAAATCTGCTTCGGGAAGCTCAGTTGATAGCGCTGCTACTGGCCTCTGGGCCTCCAGTGCACATGCACCCCAGCCACACTGCCCCCTGGGTGCTCCCCATCAACAACTGAGACAGTGAGGTGCTGGAGAAAGCGTCTTTATGAGGGGCTCAGGACTCCACAGAGCAGCTTTGGCCTGAACACTACCCCTCATCAGCCTATAGAAATGTTCTTTTTTTTTTTTTGAGACAGAGTCTCGAGCTGTCGCCCTGGGTAGAGTGCCATGGCAACATCACAGCTCACAGCTACCTCCAACTCTTGGGCTCAAGTGATGGCCTTTGTATTTTTAGTAGAGATGGGGTCTTGTTCTGGCTCAGACTGGTTTCAAACCTGTGAGCGCAGGCAATCCACCCGCCATGGCCTCCCATAGTGCTAGGATTACAGGCATGAGCCACTGTGCCCAGCCTACAGAAACTTTGTTAATGCTTTGCTGCACGTTTGAGAATCTTTCTACTTTCCTTTCTTTTTCCACTCCTGTCTTCTTTTTATTAGAAATGGGGTTTCACTCTGTCACTCAAGCTGGAGGACAGTGGGACGATCATCACTCACTATAGCCTCCATCTCCTGGCCTCCAGCGATCCTCCTGTATTAGCTGCCCCAGCCTGCCCCAGTGCTGGGATTACAGACATGTGCCATCCTACCTGGCTCCCTGTCCTTTCAAAGACATCAGATCTTCATGGAAGGCTGAGGACTCTCCCTGTCTGTTCCAGCCTTGTCCCCTTCGTCTTTTACAAACAGTAGCCTCCTCTTTCCTCCTTCCCCCACCCAACACATCTCTTGTAATCTTATTTCATCTTGGCATCTGCTTCTTGGAGGACTCAAACGAAGAGAAATATTTTTTCCCCTAATTATATCTGTCTTTTCCTCACTGATATTCTAATACTTGTTCCAACCAGGGAAGGCAAGTCCCTTTTTCTTCTCCCTCCTTATGAATTGAGAATTACCATTATAGAATATTGGCTAAGTTATTTAACCAAATATTGATTAATTAGCAAATACTTAGGGGAGCATAAAGGTCTATATGACATTATTAAAATAGGCACTACAAGGGCTACAAATGAAAAGTCCATTAGGAGCTTGTAATTAAGTGTGGAGAAGTATCTTACAGAGAAAAAAGTAGTTTTAACAAAAATAATATAAGTGACACACCTTTAGGTGTTAAATCTATCCATGTAAATCTTTCTGTCTGACTATCTATCTTTTCAGTGTGCAAGGTCAGGAAAAAGGAAACCATTGTTGCAAACTAGTCATTTTTTAATCTGTAAAAATTGGGTAATTTAATATGAAGGATCATTGTGAGAAATAATAAGAATGTTGCTAAAGTATCTATAAATCCCAAGGGATTGCCAACAGAAGTTACTTTTTCCTGCCACCAATGGATTTCATTTTTGACATGCTTTTGTATTCTTCAGCATTAACCATCTGTCTTATATATCCACCTCTCAGCCACAGAGCAAAAGGGGCTATGATTCAAAGCTGAAAGGGGCGGGAGCAGGAGAAGCAGAAGAGAAACACTGTGAATTCCAATCATGTAGCTCAGTAAAAGCAATGTGATGCTAATCCTGCAATAGTAAATTTCTTCTTATCCCCTGAAACCGATGCTGACATTTCCATTTATTCATTCAGTTCCTTTAGACTCCCTGTCAAATCTCTCCTGGTTGCCAAGCAACAGAAACAGCAGTTCTGTACATAAGCATTATGCAACAACTATTGTCAATGTTTCTCCTTTCTTTGAAAGGGAAATTTAATGACCCTTCCCTATGAGAAAATGATGACAAGAACCTGTCCCCAGTGAAATGTGTCTGAAAGCTGTGTGGCTTGTGTTCTTGCTGTTTGAATCCAAGGATTGGGCAGACTGGACTTACATGCTCTTGCAAAATTATGAAATTAAAATTTGCTCCAAAGCTTGCATTATTTGGGCTTTCAAAACAACTGCATAGCATTAAAACTTGTCTCAAATCCCATGAAATGAGTTTTCTAGTAAATGGAGTTAATATTTTGAAGTTGCACGATAACGGGTTTCTTATGTACACTCGCTTTCTTTGATCCTGCTAAAATCTCTTCATTCAAATGTTTGGGATTTTTTGACCATACTCTCACACATAAAGATTTGAACTATATTTCAGTACTCATAAAACACAGATCAAGACAATTACAGGAAAAAATAATAAAATAGCATACACTTATTATAAGATAATCAACCATCTGCCCATCTGTTATGGTCAGATGCCAGGACACCAAGACATAAACACTTTCTATCTCAGTCATCTGCAGAAATGATACCTCTTTGGACAAGAGACTCTTCTCTCCTTTTCTATTTCTCTTTCTCATTTTAATGATTCTATACGATTATTGTTTACAACCCAATTTACCTCCATAACTTTAACAGCTCTAAAAGCTATTCACCATAAGTGGCAAGACTCAACAGTGATATCACATGCTGCACTATTGCCCATTTCTATAGCCTCGTATCATCTAGTCTCACTTACTTTTTGTGGGGCTCAGCAATAGCTACTCAAGTTTGAAAAAATCAAGTCCATTTTTATGTTCTTTTTCTCATTTGGGCTTTTTATTTTTTTCTTTCTAATCTTGGTTCTCTGGGAATTTGTATTTTGAGTTCCAAATAAAAAATGTTAATTAACTAGAGCTCCTTTTCCACTTTTAATTGTAAAATAAACAGAGTCCCCCCCCCCACTTATGGCTTATATTACTAACAGCTCATAAAGCAGTTCCACATTTATGACTGTATTTGGTGCTGTGTGAGGCAGGTTTTATTATCATGTCCAATCTAAAGATTAGGAAACTGAGGCCCGGAAAAGTAAGGTGACTTATTGGAGGGTGCTCAACTAGTACTTGAAAAGCTAATAATCTTTGATGTCTGTCTCCAAACTCCGCACTCTTTCCACAGCCTTACTTCATTGGAGATCACTTCCCAAGTGCACTGGATTCCTGAGGGTGGCTTAGGGATCACTTGTTGGAATTAGTTATTAGTCCATAAAAGGACACTCATAAATAAATAAGTACATAAATAAATGATGAAAAGGACACTCAGCAAATATTAACCCTATTTACAAACAAGGATTCCCTTTACTTTCTCTCACCAGGTTTTGTCACCCACTTATGTTCTTTCTTTTTTTTTTGCAACATGATGATTTTATCAAATTCATATGTCAGTATCTGTAAGTCAAATGTACTGCATATAGTAACACTCATTTATTTGCATATCTTCTATGGATGCTTTAATGTTACAATGGCAGAATTGAGTAACTGTTGTAGAAACCATTTCACCTACAAACTGCTGACTTATATTCTATTTAACCTGATTTATAATAATGTATGAAAAATATCTGACAAAAAATTCTATTTTGTCTATACCAGTTCTAATAATTTTTCTTATTCAGTGGAGAAATTCATTTAAAAATTTGTAAGTCTCTTTTAGTTTGATATCCAAATATTTCACACAAGAAATAATCTAATGGCCACTATCAAGCCTTCTGCTTAACTTATCTATGAATTTCTAGGATTGAAGTTCTTAAAAACTACATCAAGATAAGAGTTGTAAAATGTGAATATTCCCTAAATATAAGATCCTCAATTAACCCAAAGATTTTGTTCTGATATCTCTTCTTGATAAAATGAGATTTGGGAATTTTTTTTCTCCCTTTCATTTTACTTATGTATTTTGGTGTGTAGGATATGACGGGTAACTCACAAAAGGACCTAATTTGTTATTATGAAACTTGTCTAAGACCACCTGTCTTTGATAATCATCTCATAAAGAGACTACTATTCTGTAGGACCACAGGTAGTCAACCGAAGTAACCTAAGTTTCTGTTTTTAGAAGCAATTTAAGAATGGTTTATTTAATAGCAAAGAGAGTACTAAAATAAGATGACATTTCCATTAACCTACATTTCATTTTTCAAGAAGGCTTGAGATTTTGCAAAATATCGTGAATGGAAAAATGTAGTCTCTAAAGAACTTAACTATTCCAGCAGGCATGTTCATTCATTCATTATTCATTCAGTTATCTAACTCTAACTGGGGGGTCAACTATGCATCAAACCCAAGGATAGCAATAGTAAGACCCATCCATGCCTCCAAGGAGCTCACAATCCCACATGGGGAGACAGAATGACAACTAACAATTGCACCACTTGGCATGACAGCCTTGACGAACAATGCAGAGAACCCCACTGAGGCACAATACAGAGAACACAGGAGGGGCAAATAATTCAGGCAGAGCAAGAGAGAAACAGTTCCCACAAGGAGGGCTGGGTCCCTAAGGAGTACCTCCCAGGCAGAGGCAACTGCCTTTGTAAGGCATGGAGCAGACACAGTCAAGGCCAGGCTGGCTGGGCTGAGGGGCGCCCGTGGATGTGGTGGCACCAGGGTGCACAGAGAGATTGGGTCTGCTTGTGTACAGGATGTGTGTCCTGCTAAGGAGGCTGAACTTCGACTCCAACCACACTCCCAGTTTAAATCCTTGTAGTTTCAATACAACAACTTAAAGACACTTTTAAAAAAAACCATTGAAAAGAGTGTCAATTTTATGTTTCAGTTGTCTGGAATATTTTAAGTCACTAGCTCCTCCTCGGGACTAAAAGCTGCATGAGGACAGAAATTAAATTACTTCCTCATCAAAGCATCTGCTCTGATTCAACTCATCCAAGAGTGGACCCGCAAGAGATAATCGATGAACTCATTTCTATACCATGATGTTCTATTAGGTATTTAATTCCCCACACTGCTTCACTAGATTATTGTATCAAAAACACCTTGTAGGTCTGTTCTCTGATCACTAAAAGCTTACAATCTAAGACATAACACTTACTGTTATTTTCAATTTTCAGAACTGAAATGTTATTGCTCTGTGTGACAGATTGAGAAACAAACTAATCATAAAAAGGCCATAAAAGCTAATAACTAAAGGAAGTGTACTCAAATAAATCAATGTAAAATTATAAATGATCAGACTTTTCAGTTGTTTGTTATGATTTATTTTACTGAGTTGAAAAATCTATTAACCTTTTGGCATGGGAAGATGGAATTCACTAATTGAGTTAGATGGAGTTCTGCTTTCATTGTCATGCAGATTGATAATATTTACTACTTAAACATCACCCTCTTTCAAAATAGTGCCAACACTTTGATAAGCTGCTGAAGTGCAGTGGGAAAACACCATCTACTGTTAATCTTCACACGGGTATCTGACAGCGCTCGTGACGAGTGGATGAACGTGGTGCCCAAGACGGAGTGCAGAGTGTTCACACTGGGCTTGTGTGATCTGTGCGTTGACAGATCAGCCTGTTTCCCCTGCTGGCTCAATGCCACCTCTCTTTTGGATAAGACACTCTAACGTTAACGGCTGAGCCTTCCATATTAGTCTGTCCACTAGCTGTGCTTTGCAGGGGTCAATTGCTGAGGCTGAATCTTTAAAGTGTTTTTCCTTCCCCCATCCAACTTTAGAAGCTGTTCTATCCATCCATCACCTGACATTTGGAAATGGGCTACTCTTCTGGCAGCATTGTGGTGTCCAACCTCGCTTCTCAAATTAGGGAATATGTATCCTCACATGAGTACTTAACTGTGAATCAGGGGCTATATAAAGCCATATGAAGACATAAAAGAGGCACATCTTTCTGCTATTGTTTGCTCAATGGTCAGTACATTTGAAAAGGTAAAAGAGAAAACAAACTCAGTTTCTCTTACTATACATGCTCACGACATGGAATACTTCTGTGATCTGTGGTCACCAAAATGTGTGGTGATTTCTCCCCATCAAACCATCCTTTAGCCTTGGATTCTTCAGCAGACTCCAGCTGGGTATTATCTAATTTAACTCAATTCCATTTTGTCTACCTTGAGATAGCATCAGTTGTCACGGGTAAGAGCTCAATCCCACAAGACTTTCCCCCACATCACATACAAATACAGCTGGCTCCCCATATCCACAGATGCCACATATGCAGATTCAACCAACCAAGGATCAAAAATATTAGAAAAAATAAAACAATAGAAAGTAACAATACAACAATAAAAAATAACACAAAACAATATAGTTAACAACCACAGAATTTACATTGTCTTAGGTATTAGAAGCAAGCTAGAGATGATTTGAAGGATACCAAAGGACATGCATATGTTATATGCAAACACTATGCCATTTTATACGAGGTACTTGAGCATCTATGGATTTTGGCATTCACAATGGTCCTAGCACTAATCTCCCTTGTATTCTGAGGAATGGCTATCATATGTGTCACTTATACTTTTGACCAACTGGCTATAAATTATGAGTTCCCACAAACCCCTCCATGAATTCTACTCTACATGCTCCTTGACTTAGGTTGGGGCTGCTTTTCCATCTGAATGTCTATGGCTTTTGCATCATCATGAAGTCAAAAAATCTTAAGTCAAACCACCATAAATTGAGACCATCTGTAACTTGCTAGAGTGGCTCATAGAACTCAGGGAAACACTAAGTCTACTGGTTCATTATAAAAGATATTATTGTTAGCAACATTATCAATGAATACTAGATTGAGAAGTAAAGAACAAGGAATGTGAGAAGGGGCTGGAGCTTCCAGGCCCCACCCAGGGCTCACCACCCTCCCAAAAGTCCCATGTGTTCAGCCAACTGATTCCAGTCCTTTTGGGTTTCCGTGGAGGCCTCATTACATAGGCGTGATTGATTTCATCATTAGCCATTGGTGATCAACTTAGCCTTTAGCGTCTCTTCCCTCCCTGAAATTTGGATGGGGAAACTGAAAATCCCAGCTCTCTAATCACCTGGTTGATCCCCATGCCCCACCTAAAGGTTGACGCATTAGCATGCAAAGAAAAAAACCCACCATTTTGGAGATTAGGAGTTGTATGTGAAAATCAAATGTATATTTCACAATGTCACAAAGTTAAAACAGTTTTATACTAAAATAATATGGAATGTATTATGGAATACAATGGATAGAAAATTTGCATCGATTTTTAAGATAACATATAATACTCCAAAGAAAACGTACGTTGGTGGAAGTTAGTTTTAATCATATCCCCAGAGAATTGGGTTAACAAGTTTGCTCTTCTGTGCCCTGCGGATATCTTGGCAGCAAATCTTAAGCAGCAGTGTGTAGAAAGAGCACAGGCTTTAGAAATAGACACAGCTGAGTTTGAATTCCCACTCCTGTATCTTTCTTAAGAGTTTGACCTTGACCAAGTTGAGTTTGTCCTCAAGCTTCTGTGTCCTCATCAAACAAGAAAGTGGTTGAATATGAAGATTTTATAAAACATACAGCATAGTTGCTGAAAGAGATAGTGTGAGCTTTTAAAAATATGTCAGATCAAGTCATACTCCTGTTTAAAACCTTCCAACTGCTTATTCTTGCCTTTCGAATACAGCCCCACATGACTCCATCATGGTGTTCTAGACTTTTTAGTATACCCTTTGTCTGGTGAAGCCTACAGGGTCCTTCTCAGAATATGTTTCAAAATTCATACAGTAAATTATTACAAAGGAAAGCACTCATGTTGAAATAGTTAAAATACTAATAAAAATTCAAAACTTACACTCCAATAATATATGTACTTTTCTATTAACACATCAAATCACACAATATAGTGGCAGGTTCTCTAATTACAGTAGTTTTGAAGTAGTGATGAACAAACAACATTTCAGGATATCTGCCACAAATGTAATTTGATGAAAATATCTGTGATTTCTAGTCGTGAAAGTCATAGGCTACTACCATGGCTTATTTTTTTCTTTGCCTATATTCGTGACTGAAGGAAATGCTAAATTTCATTTAAATGTTAGCAAAGATAAAAATGTGCTTTTATATTGAAAGATAAAAATATATTTGTTCCCATCCAAGTTCATTGTTCTCATCCAAGTCCCTCGGAGGTCTATGCATCCGGTAAGAGCCGGGATTCTAAGCAGTACTCTTCAACCTCACCTCTCATCTCATCCCTTCTGCCTACCACACTCTGGCCACCCTTACCACCTTAGGCATCTGCTTTTGCCTTTGGGATTCTTTGCCCTTGGATCTTTGCATGGTTGTGGTTGTTTCTCTCCTGTAGTTTTCAATTGAATGTGGCCCTGACCACCCATGTAAAGCAGTAGCTTCCCTTGTCTCCCCTTTATCACCAGTTGCTGTGTCTTCCCCATAGCAGTTACCCCTGTCTGACAGGATTGTGTTCATTTGCATATTCTTGTCTATCCATGAGGTTCACGGGAGCAGGAGCCTCATCTACATGTTCCGTGCCATATCCCGGGCATCTAGAACAGCAGTTGGGTCTAGCACATCTTTGTAAGTGAAAGAAAAAAATACTGCGGACTCCATCGGTATTACTTCTGTCATCTTTCACTGTGTATTTTTTGGGACAAACTCCTGCCCTCAAGTGGTTTCCGATCTAGTGGCAGCTGGGGTGGCCAGCTGTGGAAGGAGGCACCAGCCCTACTCGGGCTGTCCCTCGCACCTGCACATCCATGGGCAAAACACTCCTAGGGACCTAGTTCCTATGGTGCTGGATGGCTGGGTTGGTCTGTGGTTTATGATCCTTAGGAGCTAACAGTTTAAGGTGCCTTATGTGGCAGGTGACAGATTCTGATCCTACGTGGAGGAAGCACTGCAGACTTGGGAGGGCTTTAAAGGTAATCAGTCTCCAACAAATGACCAAGAGGAGGCATTTTCACAGTCATGAACTCTCAGGGTTGAAAGAAACTCCAGAGGCCACCTAACACAACCACCAGGGAACACACTGCGTGTTACCATGCATCCACTTCTGAAGAGGTAATGTAATGCTCTGGATCTTACGTGCAACCCAGAGCAGGGGGTTAAGGGTATGAACCATAGAATGGCAAGCTCCCTGGGTTCAAGTCCCAGGTCTGTTTCTTACTAGCCACACGAACACAGCCAAACTAGTTAACTTTGCTGTTTCTCATTTTCTGCCTCTGCAAAATGGAAATAACAGCAGTATCTCCTTCCTAAGGGTATGGGCAAGAGAAAACTAATGTGATGTGATTAAAATACATTCAGTAAATGCTACTTATGATTCTCTCTGCTAAACCATTTTCAAGTGGGGCAAATTTACTATGTATATGTCCCCTAAAACCATTTTCCCTTCTTCCGTTGCAATTGAGTTTCCACCAGCCAGGGACTGCATTTACCCAGGTCAGCATTTCTGGGAGCCAGCATATAACTTGATCTTACCTTTTCCTTGACATTCACGTGAGTGTTCAGTTCAGCCATCTTGCTTTTAGTGGAATAAGTCCTATAAGGAAGGGGAAAAAAGATTAACTTCAAAGTTTTAAAATGGATTTCTCAATGTGTTATTTTTGTACTCTGTTCTGACATAGCAAACAATTTTGTTCCATCATAATCATAAATACCATTTTAGAATATAAAAATACTTTCAAGCTAAGCATTTGACTTCGGTATGTTCTAAAAGCATATTACGATAACTCTGGAAGACAATGTGAAATCTTTTATTCATGGCTGTATTGACATGGAAAATGACAAAGACAGAAGGGAATGTACCCAAACCGTGTTTCTTCTTATTAGGTAAAAGAAAGGTGGTCAAAAGCAGTGAGAGGAGGGAAATTGTTCCTACTTTAGGCAGCCATCGTCATCACAATCCTCATTGCCCCAAAGCTTTTATCAGCCCCTAAGTGGGCTGCCAAACATTTACTGAGTATCTCCTACGTGTATGTAACTACACCAAGTGCTACAGACAGAAACAGGAGAAATGGTTCCAGGTTTACACACAAGAAACACCTGTGCCTTTTCTCTCTGTCCAGAATGCTCCAACTTCGGGCTTTTGTAGGGTTGTTTCCTGCAGTCTTTACCTAAGCTTGAGTAACACCCCCTCCGAGAGGGCTGCCCTGACTTATCTCAGGCTACCACTTCCCCCTCCTCCTTCTCCACCAGTCACAACAGTCCTCACTTCTCTTTTCACTTACCAGCATATCAGGGACAACCATCCAGATCAATATGTATGTACCTCCACCATAGTTTTGAATGACCATAAATTCATGATCTCCAGTTTCAAATGGACTCTTAAAACTGCCCCTAAGAACTGCCACCCCGCTTCCCTTCCCCAGGGCTGGGGGGATAAAGCGCAAATGGTTAATGGCTGCAAAAATCTTCTTAGCTAAAATGAACAATATCTGACAGCACAACAAAATGGCCATAATCAACAGTGAGTTAGTGATCCTTTAAAATAACTAAAAGAGTAGGATTGGAATGTTCCTAACAGCAAAGAAATGATAAATGCCCGAAGTGATGCCTACTCCAGTTACCCTGATGTCATTAATTCACATTGTATCAAAATATCACATGTACCCTATAAGGATATACAACTCTTATGTACCCACAATAATTAAGAATATGAATTAAAAGTTTTAAAAATAATTTTTTTAAAGCTTGCCCATAAGCCTTCTGTTTCCCTAAGCTCTATAGGTTTCTGCCTTGGTTGCCCAGGCTTCCTTGTGGAGTGGCTGGCTCCGAGAAGATCTGCATTCCTAACACTGAGCTGTGGGCTTTCTTTCCTTTATCTGGTCAAAATCATTCACCATTATTATGGAAGATATATCTGAAGTCTTTAATAGTTTCAATCTTTTTGAAACAGAGAATAAATGATTTAAATGCATGCATAGATTGCTTCAGAAATTAGCAGCTTGTCAGGCCAAAGTATCAATATACACTCCCTATTTGCATGTTGAAAGCTTTTTGTCAGTCAAGAACCCTGAAACACTTCAGCATATTATTTTGGTCTTTTGTTATAAAGAGTGCCCCCATCTCCAGAGTTTATGCATGTTAGGAATAACTTACAAAAATTCTCTGATTTCTCCCCACTATTTTCTTTTACACCTATCAATGCCTTAAACAAAGCACAAATTCAGATCCATTATCTTTTGCTGATTTTAGGATGCAAGTTTGGCAATATGCAATGTTAACTCTATCACCACTGAAATTGTCAAATAGGAACTGCATAGACGTCAAATATTAGAAACAGTAAGACTTCATTTTTACAAGTTTCCATGTCATATGGCCACTGACATGCGCATGTGGGCATGCTAGCAGAGGGACCCTGTGTCCTCACTCCCATCAAGGCAGCTCTGCCCCTGTGTTCTGCAAATCGTCCATTGTATTGACAACATTTCTCGTTTCCTCCAAATGGTGAATTCTATATCCTCTGACTTGGCATACAGGAGGAAGTAAATAATATTAGCTGATAAAAACACTCGAACGTTACACATATTCTCACTTATTCCTGTCCCTGAAAGTTACTAGTAAAAGACACGATTATTTTCTGTTTATCTTTAACAGTGACCAGAGGTGGTGTGTGAGGTAAAAGAACAAATAATCAGTTGTTTGTTTATAAGCCATGGACGGAAAGTAGAACCTTTGGTGAGTCATCACAATGCCCGCAAGATAATCTACCATCATGATATTGGAAGACTTCTCATTCAAATGAAAGGTTTGTTATTATGTAAACACACATTGTATGTACACGTATATAAAAGTGGCTTTTCAGTGTGTGACAATGTGTGTGTGTGTGTGTGTGTGTGTGTGTGCGCGTGAGAGAGAAAGGGAGAGCTATACCTCTGGAACTATGAACAATTGGATGGTGCCAGGTGACTCTGGTGGCATTTTAGGAGGGACCTGTGAGCCATAATGCCTTTCCTTAGACTAGACCAGCTGCATCCTCCGGACACATCTACGTGTGATTTTGCCATTAAAGAAGCATGCAGCCTAATAGAAAAATTTGTTTTGTTTTTGTGTTCTGGGCTTTGATGTCTAGGATTTGAGCATAAAGCATTTTCTAAAGTTGTGAATTTTATAACCTACAGAGCAATCAGGGAGGAATTCCAGTGAAGACAGGAAATTTCTCAGATCTTAGGTAGTGGCAGCATTAGATGGTAAGCTATATTCATAAGACAAAATGCACACACACACACACACACACGTACACATCCCTCCTTGGCAATTACCTTTCTCCTTGACTTCAAAGTCTGATTCAAGGAAAGAGTCATTTTCAGTACTGATACCAGGAAGATGAAGCACAACATTATTTTTTTGTGGAAGAAAAATGCTGGCTTATGAGAGTAGCGTGAGACTACTATAGGTTTTCAGATGAGAAGATAAGATCAAAATAGTTGTAGGGAGATCAGTTCTTTGCCCACTTTATTCTCTTGGGTTTTTTTTTGCAGGTTTTGGCTGGGGCCGGGTTTGAACTCACCACCTCCGGTATATGGGGCCAGTGTCCTACTCCTTTGAGCCACAGGCACTGCCCCTATTCTCTTGTTTTTTCCATGTGGAAGGCTGCCTCCACATGCTCTACCTTCCAAGTGGAGGTCTAGTGCCCTATCTACATCATGGCTTTCTGCCAGCTATTGTGTAACAGAGGACTCGGGAAAGTGGCCACAGATCAAGTTATAGAAACTGCCTGATCTAAACGGCTAGTTTGCCCTGAAATATTATGAGTGCAAGTGGCTACATAGTCAAGTTGGGCTCTGCTGATGAGGACATCCATTAGGGAAACTGTGGGACAGGTGAGGCTGATTGTCAGTGGGCCCTGCAGAATATGCAGAAGCACACCCTGTACCCTGCACACTCACTGCCTTTCCCCAGCTGACTCCCTCTTCCCTCCGAAAAGGAAAATGAAACTGTGCCTGTTTCCCTCACATCTCAGTTTCACATCTCACTTGGTCATCACGCTCAGTAGTGTGTCACTGCTGCCCACGGCTGAATGCTCACACCTTAACATGTGTGAACCACTAAAGTTTCAAATATGCAAGAAAGTGCAGGCATCTCTGACTTCTTAAGAAAGAACTTGATTTCTAATTCCTATTATCACTTAAGATTATTCTTGAAACAGACCAGTTACTGATGGCTAACTATTCAAATCTATGGGTATATGTTCTGTGCTTATCAATTAATCAAAACAAAATTAAGACAGCCAGAAATATAAGTTTTGATATTCATGCAACATTTCAATAGTTTAGGTACTGTTTCAAAGCTTTTTTTCCTAAAAATTGCAATTTAGATTTCAGTAATGGCATTATAAACATACACAGATGTCACGTAATATTTATAGATATCCTAGAAAAAATAAACATCAGGGAAATTGCTAAAACTTATTAGAGAAGACACCAATGACAAAGAAAAGAATTTCACCATTTTAATATATCATGTATACACTTCTCCAGTGTAAAATGAATGAACCACAAACACAGTTACCACTAATCCTTCAAGCACAAAGTTAGATCAGACTGAATTATCCACTGAGCAACACTCTTACTGAACATGCATTAACACCAGTCAGAAAATCCTTTAGCTATAACAAAGATAAATATTTTTTTATGAAAAACAAACTTGAATGGCAGAAATTCTGCAAATACATTTGGATTAGCACTTACAATTGATATGATTCAATGAAGTTTAATATGTATCACAAACTCCAAGTTTAAAGAATACATATTTATGTTTCTCTTGTGTAATCATATAAACTCCAAGTTTAAGGAATACATATTTATGTTTCTCATGTAATCATATAAAATGTGGAAAGTTATAGCAATGTATGTGACTTTGCTATCTCCATTTCTCCTCATATTTATTGCCTTGCCAGTAATACAGTTTCACTTTTGTTTCTCTGAAATCTATTATTGCTCTTAAAATTCACTTTCCTGTTCTCAGATATTGTATCACTTTGCTTGAGCTGGATTTAGAAAACTAGAGGAAATACTCAAGAAAAATTTTAAAACAGAGCTTTCTACAATTTTTTCAAGGTTATTTATGCAAAGTGTTCTCATAATTTATAAAAATATAAAAATCATACTGCATATTTGGGGCCACTAATAAAATATTTCATAAATTATCATAATGTAAACCAGTGGTTCTCAACCTTCCTAATGCCACAGCCCTTTAATACAGTTCCAAAGGGGTCATGACCCACAGGTTGAGAACCGCTGATGTAAAGTGAAGGGGGATAGATAATAAATGCCATAAGGTATGGCTTAGAGAGGGAAACTGACCAAGTTGATAGAGACTGGAGATTGACTTCACTTTCTGGCCAATCCTGGGACCCGACAGGGAAGCTCTGGAAAAAGGAGAATTCTGGGCCCCAATGTCAGCTGGTATATGTTTGGGACTTGAGCTTTAACACAGCAACTCTCCAAGTTATTTTCATGCAAAGCCAGATTTGAATGCGGCTCCTCTGTACTGGAACATGCTGGAAGTATAAAATGCATCCTGGATTTCCAAGACTTAGTACTAAAAAAGGGATTCATTAATATTCTTATATTGATTATATATTGAAATAATAGAATTTTATAAATTGGATTAAATTAAGATTAATTTCCTCCATTTCTTTTTGCTTTATTAATGTGACTGCAAGAAAATTTACAACTGCATATGTGGCTCACATCACTTTTTTTTTTTTTTGAGACAGAATCTCACTCTGTCACCCTGAGTAGAGTGCTGTGGTGTCATAGCAACCTCAAAGTACTGGGCTCAAGTGATCTTCCTGCCTCAGCTTCCCAAGTAGATGGGATTACAGGTATACACCACCATGTCGGGCTAGTTATTTTCTATTTTTAGTAGAGAAGGTTCTCACTGTTATTCAGGCTGGTAGAACTCCTGAGCTCAAGTGATCTTCCTGCCTCAGCCTCCCAGAGTGCTAGGATTACAGGTATGAGCCACCGGGCACCCTACTGACCACACATCAGATTTCTATTGGAAAGTGCTGTCCTAGAGCACCGGTTACTGAAGTGTGGCCCCCGGATGAGAAACTTCAGCTTGGCCTGGGAACTTTTAAGAAACTAGTAGATGAACAACTACATCATAAAGAAACCCTGTTTAATTCAAGTGAAGGGAGAGGGGAAGGGTTTGGTAAGCTCTCACCTAATGGGTACAATGTAAGAGTATAGGGCACACCTCCTGGGTGAGGGGCTCAACTACAACTTGGACTTTACCTAACAAATGCAAACAGTGCAACCCAATCCTTGGTACCCATATAGTAATCTGAAATAATAAAAAAAGAAAAGCAAATACTCTGCCCCAGGCACAGCATCAGACCCTCTGGGGTTAGGGCCCCCAGGGCATCCAGAGGCACACAAGCTAAACTTTGGGATCACTAGGGTCTCCATCCCGGGAACACAAAGGAGGGGTCTCTTTCTTGACCTCAATCAGTATACGCAAGAAACAGACTCTCCATCTAGATAGAAAAATGGGGTGGGGGGCAGTGTCCTATACATTACATTGCTAAGGAATGGTCTTTTGGGCAACTTATTAAAAATAATTAACACACTTACGGGAGATGTTATGATGTACCAGGCACTCTGATTGGTGCTTGACATTTTTCCATTTTACCCTCACAATCCTATGAGCAGAAATTATGATTATCCCCAAGTGATACAAGTGAAAACCAAGGGGCAGAGATTTAGTAACTAACTCAAGGTCTCACAGTAAGCGGCACGGTGAGGACTCATACCTGGCGGCTGCCTCTGGGGTCCATGGCCATTGTGCTGATCGTACCTGAGAGCCATCTTAAACAAGTCTGGGCCTGCTATCTTCCTATGGTGGTGAGAACTCCACAAGGAGAATGTCGCTGCCGAGGGCCCTGCCTTCTCAGGCTGGGCAGGGCACACAAACCGCAGGGCTAAACCACTCAACTCACGTGGGAATGGGCAGGGATGCACTTGTTATGGAGAAATGGCTGTGTTCCTGTAGCTTCCTACCCTAGGTGAGATGCAAAGAGCTGCATTTAGTGGGCCCTCGGCCCACAGATTGTCTCTTTGACACTGTGATGCTGCCCAGGGCCTCTGTGACATGAGGGTCGACACTTAAGTGCTTCTTTAGCATAAATTAATCAATGAGTCTCTGTACCTGATTTTTCTTTCTTTCTTTTTTTAAATTGGAAAAAATAAAAAATATATTATTATAAAGGGACATTACATACATATTTCACTTATAAATGAGGATGCAATATCCTAAACAACATATGAGCAAGTTGAATTAAAAATTACTGTTCAAATAATGCTCTACGCAGTGTTTTTTGTTGTTTTTTGAGACAGAGTCTCATTTTGTCACTCTCAGTGCCATGGAGTCACAGCGCACAGCAACTTCAAACTCTTGGGCTCAAGCAATTCTCTTGCCTCAGCCTCCCAAGTAGCTGAGACTACAGGCGCCTGCCACCCATCTATTTTTAGAGATGAGGTCTTTGTTCTGGCTCAGGCTGGTCTTGAACTTGTGAGCTCAGGCGATCTACCTACCTTGGCCTCCTGGAGTGCTAGGACTTTAGGTATGAGCCACACCACGCCCTATGTACCCGATTTTTGTATAGCCTTGACAATACTAGGATTGGGTAGATCCCAAGATGTTTTCTTGCAGCTACCTCAGAAGGACTGATTGGGACTCACACCTTGTGTGCAGGAATCCTCAGAAAAAGGCATATACATGTATTTAATGTATACACAGGAGTCTTTGGAATGAAGACTCAAACCTATGGAGAAGGTTTTCTAATTTTATGCTTAGGTTTAATAAAGTATGGACAGTCATAGAGAAACATGATTGGACAAAATAAATGTTAACAGACTGAGGAAATCTAGTAAGGCCTGTCTAGATAATTTTGGCCTGCTTGAGTAATTTTTCAGGGGTCTGGGATAGGACTCCCTCTAGAGTAGGGGTATCACGATCTATAGCTAAATAACATAGGTTGGATAATTATTTTCATAGTCAGTTTTTCTACAGAAGGTAGAGGGAAAGTTAAGAGTAATAATTTTAGTTTTTATGGCTGGCTTTGGGGAAAAGGGATTGTTTTTTCTGGCTAGTCCTGAGAGAGAGTGAGACCGAGTGGCTGGACCACAGGACGAGGTCAGAGAAAAACTTGATTTTGAGGCTGTTTCTGAGGCCTTTATTTTGGGATTATTTTCTGAGTCCCAACAGAAGTCAATCATGCCACATGATTTGGGAAGTAGAAAAAAGCATCTCAGCTAAAACAGTGTCAACAGGATCTCAGAGTACAAACTTTGGAGATAACTGCATTTTCACGTGGTTTAGCGCATGTGATTACGTCTGGAAGAGGATGTAACGTCACAGATTAATTGACTTCATTCTACTGCTTCCATCCGCTCTTAGCAGGGAGCAGTGTTCTGGGAGTATGGGAAACGGGACAGGCAGGTTTCGCAGGGAGAGCTGGTGGCTACACATCTGCCTGTGCCGGGCACCACTGATCCTGATGGCCGCAGTGTGGCATGAGGCCCCTGGTCTCCAGCTAGTGAATAATAGGTTAGAGGAAATAACTTGAGGTCTCTTAGCTCTCAGGTACTCCAGGCTCGTCAGGGCACTGACAGTGGATGGGAACACGTATAGAAGGTGTGGGTTCTGTCTCCAGTGCATGGTACTGGGCTATTTCTCTGCATATTAGCTGAAAAAAGAAATAGTGCTCGTTCTGTTAAATTAAGTTAAACTGCCTTCTTCTTTTTTTTTCCTTTTTTCTTTAAGACAGAATCTTACTCTGTTGCCCTGGGTGGAGTGCCAAGGCGGCATGACAGATCACTGCAACCTCAAACTCCTGAGTTCAAGAGATGCTTCTTGCTTCAGCCTCCTGAGTAGCTGGGACTACAGGTGTCCCTCACAACGCCCAGCTAGTTTTTTATTTTTAGTAGAGATGTGGTCTTGCTCTCGCTCAGGCTGGTCTCGTAGATCCCAGCTCAGGCAAAGCACCTGCCTCGGCCACCAGAGTGCTAGGATTACAGGTGTGACTCCACACATATTTTAAGTTCAGCTTAAACGTTTCTCCATCCATAGTGAACTGTAACCTGACTGATGTCTAAACAGGCTGTAACCCACACTTGCACCAATCACAGATTTCCAGCCATTACAGGCCGCCAAGTGTTCAAATCATGTTCAAACAAGGCAAACAGCCAGCTGTCACCAACTCGGCTGTTTCTGTCCCTCATTTGCATTGTCCGTATGTCACTTTCCTTTTCCCGTCCATAAATGTTATTCCACCACGTGGCAGTTTCTGCCCTGTTCACAAATTCTTCGTTGCTCATTTAAACTCTATTGAATCTGATTTGTCTAAAGTTTTTTCTTTTACTTCTATAAAATTGGGACTTTGTCTAAAGTGAATATTAGGTTTTCTGTTGCTTTACTTTTCAATTGCCTAATCCTCTCTCTTCCTTTTTGTGCCTTCTTTCTTTGCCTCGATCCTTGGCTGTTCCTTACCAGGTTTTGTAATGATGAGGTTTCATATTCCAAGCGCTTGTGCTCTTTTTTCCATGGTTTAATTCCCACAGTTTCCTTCCTTGGAGGAAAGTTTCTTTAATTATTAGGAAGGAGGACACATCAACAATGAACCAGAGAGTGGTGACTGAAATATGAATTTCATGTGAAGATACTTAGCCTGTTTTATTGTTTAATTTAAAGGAAAAAACCCTCAAGGCTGCATTTGTATTCAAAGACATTTCAGTGTACTCAATCCACTGTTAGAACAACTTCACTGAAAAAGCATTTTAAGGGCAAATGTCAGGAAAAAATTTCACATTTAAAAGCTCTGGCTCTGCCTCTTTTGAAAAGCAGGGTTAGCCTTTGATTTAGAAATGTCACTGCCTACTAAATTCTTTGTGTAGGGAAGAAAGAAAATTGAATGTTTTATTTAAACAGGTCATTAACAGTCAATACTTATTTGAAAAGGCCTGCTTTCAGAGGCAGATAAAAGCTTCCAATCACTTAGAATATCACTTGAGCAAATCTGGGGCAAGATGTGCTGATGCGAGTTTTAGACCTGGTTTGGGAGAACATCTTCACTCAACAGCCCCAGTGCCTACGCAGGGGCAGAGTCACTGGCATTGTGTGCACTGCCGTATACACCCCCATACAGAGATATGGCCAGAGAAGCACAAAGCACACGCCGTGGAAGGTCCAGCTTTGAATTTTCCATTTTAGTACTGGCAAATGCTTGTGAATGAAGATTAACCATCTTTGCATAAAGCGCCAAGCCACCTCCCCACGGCAGCAGAATGCAAATGGACCCCAAAGAGCAAAGGACGGCTAAAATAAATGCAGCAGATCCCAGGCAGTGTGAGCCCTGGGGGAGGAGCGTACGGCAAGCGTTATTAGCATTCATCTACGCCATGGTCTTTCTACTTAATTTGAAATGATTTCATTTCGTAGGTCTCTGACGGCTTGAGAATATAAATAAATGCCTTTTTCTAAACATGACCTGGCGCTGGCTCCTATAAAGATCTGCTTCTGATTGCAGGGCTTTAAAGCAAACATGTGTTTCCATAGAGATGTGGGCAACCTGGACCTGGAGCAAGTACCCACTTGTATCAGCAACTCAATTATGCTCAGTTCCTTTAAGATGTGATGATGTAAGCTCGAGTCTTTAAAATATGCCCATCCTCAGAGACGCCTGAGGAAAGGTGAAGTGGCTGGCATTCTGCGAAGCAGAGAAGAGGTTCAGAAGAATAAATGCCACCCTCTCCAAGCACACCTTAATAGGCTGTCTCCCTGTAGATCAGACGGGTACATTTCCCCATCCCTGCCACACAGCCTGCTGAGCAAGTCTCAAATCTCAGAAGAGTCTGCACAAAAGATTAAGCACAGTTCTTTATACCCCACCCCGGAGCACCAAGAACCCTACCATAAACTCCCTGAATGTTGCAAAATAAATAACATGTTTTCTCTTCCCTCCTCTCCTCCCCTCTCCCCCACTAGCTATGGGCAATTCCAGCAGAAAGAGCAATGCTTTTCGTTATTATTTGACAAACATTCATTAAACACCGCCAATGCACCGGGCTCTGTGGGGAATGCTGGCAATAATGAAACTAACACTTCTGAGCTCTGCCTGTATACCTACACTGCTCTCAGCACTGTCCAAGTATTACTTCATTTACTTCTCAGAATAGCCCAATGGAGCATATACCTGTGTTCTTGTTATCCCCATTTTATAGAAAAAAAAAAAAATGGAAGCACAGAGAAGTAAGCTGCTAACTCAAGTCATACAGCTGACCTGTTACATGACCAAGCTGAGATCTGAACTTGGCTCTTCTGTTTCTGGAGCTCCTGGCTCCAAAAGAGCTTATAGATCAGAAAGAGAGACAAACGCGTACATAAAAATACAGAAAAGAGCCAGACTAAGGGCTAAAGAAGGAAAGGAGAGTGAGGGGTAAAGAAATTAGATTGGGATTAACCTGGCTCAGGATTTGCATAGAGCAAAGCTGGGGCTGGGGTCTGCCCAGCTTGGATGTCTCATCCCAGAGATGTAGGCACATCGCAGTGTGGGAAGGAAGCTTGCTGTTAGTGGATGGGGTGGGGGGCTGTATCTTTGAAAACTTTTTATAGCATCTTTTTAAGGACAACATTGCATATTCATGTCCAAAGACAATATGAGTTGTGGTTCTGCAATTGTAACTCTGGACTGGCAAAGAGAACCCCTAATTAAGCCTGGCAAACAAAGGCTGTATGTTTATGGCTGAACTCTGGGAAGCTGGTTTATCATGGAATAAACACCAGGTAAAGGAACCCATCGTCTCTTCAGACCACACTCTGGTTTCAAAAACCTCAGTTCCAGCAAACTTATAATACGCCTAGCTCACTAAGTCAGCGCTCTCCTTGTATGCATTTAGAGCATAAAGTAGCAGAGGAAGCTGGGTCTTTCCTAGTTCCCTGAAACATTACTGGCACTGGCTGAATAAAAACAGCGTGTGATGCCCTGCCCCGAGCACACTGCCATTCCGTGGGAAGGAAACACCAGGGAGCTAGGCAGAGCCTCCACCTCCAGCAGGAGCACCTCACAGCCCCTGTCTTCCCTCTGCCCCCACCCATTTCTTCCTAACGCTTCCCAGCAAATGCAGCCTCAACTCACTTTTTAAGGTTTCCTGGAGTCCAAATCAGGGCTCCGAGTACACAGTCTGGAGCTGCCGGCTTTATCAGCAGATAAGCTCTGTTTCCTAACTGGCCACCTTTATCAACTTGCTTTTACTGCAACCAGTAAGTCCTCTCACCAGTGACAAAGGCGGAGCCAGAAACCCAGAGTAGTGGCAGGATCTTGGGTGTGGCTGAGTAGCCAGCAGTGGGCTGGTGGCCTTGATGCCCTGAGGCACAGACAGACTCACCTTCTGACAGCCTGCTTGTTCCCTCTTCGTGGAACTGCCCAGTGCTCTGGCCCTCCGGCCCCTGCTAGTGAACGCCCAGTTCTTCATCCTGCTTACCCAGGAAAGGCGCAGCTGTCAGACTGAACCCGCAGCCTTTACACGGACTGCCCCTGAGGCTGACAGACAGCCTGGGCTGGGACTGTAGTCATTATTCCAAAGGTCAGTTTCTGGGTAGGATTGTCTGCTGAGGGCTTCTCATCTTCCAGGTGAGGCGAGCACAGGCACATAATCAATTAGCTAACATTCCTAGGACTACACGTGGAGGCCATCTCCCTGTTTTAAAACCAGTTCCTGGTTCCAGGCCCAACTGGAAGCTTCTGTTACCTAATTTTATACTAAATGAAAAATGTACAAACCACGTCCAGAGGTATACATTTTATTAGAGGTCATGCTCTTGCTCAAAGAATGAAATTCTAGCTTTTAGGTTTGTTCAGTCTTTACCAGTGAAAAGCCAGTGTAGGGAGCATGGGATAGCATTTAGGGCAGAACAGAGAAAGGGTTTCTTATCTGTCAGGCCTGCTCTACCTACACACACGTTAGTCTTCTACATGTTACCTGTTTGCTGGTTCAATTTGTAGAAAACAAACGCATATAGTTCTACGCGTTCTTAGAAGGGTGCATTTCTCTATAGGATCAGAACTTATTTCCCCACCATTTGAGCTCATCTAGCCGACCACAGGCAGGAAGTCGGCCTAGAAAGCCACTCCCGCCAGCCCTATGACAGAGGTATCTATAGCTAGGTGGCTCTGTCACCAACCACAGTAACTTGGGGCCTTAAATAACCACAAAGAGGAAATACTGCTACATAGATACTTCTTTGTGTTCTTATGATAGACATTAAGTAATTACATCCAGCAAGATTGAATCCCAGCTCTGTCTCTTACTGGTTTGCGGATTTGAGGAAGTGACTTGATCTCTTTCTGTCTCTGTTTCCTCATCAGTATACTGAGGACGATAATAGTAACTACCTCGTAGGGTGGTGAGGAGGATGGAAGGAGTTCATATTTATAAAGAGATTACAACAGTGCCTGGAACTCACCAAGTGCTATAAAAGGATATAAATAGGTTTCCCTATAGCCCGTGTGGTGACTTTCCCACTGTCCTCATTTTACAGGTGAGAGAGGTTGTTGTCATGCGTGAGACAGGGATGGAGCTGGCCTTTGAACCCTGACCTTCTGACCACAAATTGCCCTCATGTGGCTACACCCTTTCCTCTCCCCACTGACGCTGCCACCTGATGGGAGAGCTAGGGCAGCCCCAGAAGGAGGGGTGGTGGCCCAAGGCTCCACCTGAGTGCAGCACTGCTAAGGGCTTATGAACTCTCAGAGCTCCATCTGTGTCTATGGGTCATTTGTTTTCCATGCTCTTAAAACTGCAGCCTGTGCAGAAGCAAATGCGCCACTACAATACTTCTTCCCTTTATAGTGCATGGGAGACCCATGGCAGGGCAGGTTTCCTGCCCTGTGGCTCTCAGATGTGCTTAGGGCTTTCAGGATCAGATTGACAGCTAAGGTACTTGCCTTTCGAGGACAGTAAGCAGGAGGAGGGAGGGCGATTGGCGAGATCCCACCTAATGTGCACAATGTGAGGGTGTTCAGCAGGCCCCCCCTCCACCCGGGTGAAGGCTCAATTACTACAATTTGAACTTTACCTTAGAAATGAAAACAATGTAACCTAAACATTTGCATCCTCGTATTAATCTGAAATTAAAAACCAGCAAAGTTCAAATAAAGTCTTAGAGCTAATTAGGGAACAATCTAAAGGTTACTAAACCTCCCACACATTGTGACTTCAGGTAATCGTATCAAGATGGTTCAAAGAAGGAACTGATGTGATTTTAATGCCCTTGATTTATTCTAGTTCAGTGACAGATAATGAATACTCATTTTGATCATTTTACATTATGCTCGAAATTCTAGAGATCATATTTACTATCTTAGTAAATTTTCTTTCAATTTCTAACTGTAATAAAAAAATAGAAATTTGTCACCTGAAATACGCTATCATGGGAAAATTAATAAATACTTTTAAAGTGCTTCAATTATACATGATTTGAATAGATTTAATAAATTATAAAAAGAATTCCTTCCTTTTAAAAAGCCTGCTTCTGATAAATTTCACTGTGCCTTTTTCTTTTCCAAAGCCCCAAGTACAATGCCTTTGACAAGCTAAGTGCTCAATAAAGACTTGAGGGAAAAAAAAGAATAAATGTCCTCTCATTTAATCTTCCTTTCCCTAGTTAAAATGAGTTTGTGATCACTTATTCTCCAGTTTTTAACCACCAGCATGAAGTTAACACTTTAAATGCCACCTTTCAAACCAGCTTTGTCCAACCCTGTCCTGACACTGTCACTCACCCTCCAGGCCATTCCCTGCTCTCCTCCTACCACATCCCACCCTGCAATGTCCTGTAGTCATTATCAGAGTCAAGGTCTAATCATGAGCACCACAGCCCTCCAGGTCTTCTTCACTGAACCCCACAGAGCTCATCTCTTTTAGCAGGTGACTTCCTCAACATCCTGTACTTATTTTATTTCTTCTTCCTACAAGCCTTCTCAGGAAAACCAAGTCACTAGACTAGTGTTCTAGTTCCTCTCCATCAAGGCCTACATGACAGTCCAAGTAACACAGACTGAAATTTACTTTTTCTGTGGAGTATAAGAGGAGAAAAAAATAATTCATTTTTAACCAGAATTAAAAACAGTGAACCACTAACCTCACCAGTACATACCCAGGTAACTTTAGCACAGGTATGGACTTTCATTGTGTTGACACCCATACACATTTCATGGGCCCTTTATAAACCTTCTCCAGCCTGCCTTGTCCACTGTGCTTATAGCAGAAGAGGCCTGAGAATAGACACACAATCTTTCTACCTCGCACTGAGTTCCTGCCTGCCCTAGGGCTCAACTCCCACTGGGAGAAGTTCAGAAAGTTCCAGATGCTTACGATGGTCTATAAGCCTTAGCAATACATACTTTAATCTCTTCCAAATCATTTTTCTAAAGATTGAATGAATCAAAACTGGTTTTTGTGCAACAACTCAAATATTGTACAGGCCTCTCAACTAAACATAATACTATATGTTATTTCCCTTTGAAAGACTTTGTTATTTATCTAATCTGCCTTAAAGCGATTTTGAGGCATAAATGTATAAGGTTTTGATGACTTGTTTGATGAAACATGCCCATCTCTCACAGACTTTATTCCATTTATACCCGGTCTTGGCAGATTGATGGAGATAAGCAATCAGGGTTGTCTGTTTTTTTTACTAATGTTAACAATTTCATTATCCAGCTACAGAGCATGTCCTTTGGGGGTTCCCCATGGGCCAGACACTGCATGTGGTAGAGGGTGTCTGTGTGTGTCCCTATCAGAACTAAGACTTGATGCCTATTCTGGAGGGGTATATATGGTGGGGAATGGGGTGTCAGAACCAAGAAAAATGAGAACACAAAGTCGGGCATGGTGGTTCATGCCTATAATCCTAGCACTCTGGGAGGCCAAGGTAGCTGAGCTCAGGAGTTTGAGACCAGCCTGAGTAGAAGCAAGGTCCTGTTTCTACTAAAAATTTAAAAACAGCAAAAAACCAGCCAGGCTTTGTGGACAGTGCCTGTAGTCCCCCAGCGACTCAAGCAAGCAGCTGAGGCAAGGGGATCACTTGAGCCCAAGAGTTTGAGGTTGCTGTGAGCTATGATGCCACGACATTCTACCCGAGTCACAAAGTGAGACTCTGTCTCAGAAAATTAAATTGTTTTAGAAAAGAATATAACCAAAATCAAACAAATCATCCTGAAATGACACACAAATGACACTTTGTACACAAAGTGGTTTCTGGAGGAGTAAGATGGCTTTAGCGTAGGGGAGTTTAATCAGAAAAGGTGTCAAAGAGGAGGTGCTTTTTTGTACTGCTTTGATGCTGTACTTTCAAGGAACAGAATGACATTCCAGGTAAGAGGAAGAGCAAAAGTAAAACCTCTCTGGCAGAAACTAGTGAGTCATGTGTGAAGCCAGAGAGAAAATCCACTTGCTTAGTGCACAGAAGTCAATTGATAAATATTTACTGGGTGTCCACTATGCTTCTCCGCTAGATGCAGTGTGTTTAGTTAATTATAATGCAGGGTAATTTTAAGATTGGCCCCCGCAGGGTGATAAGATCAGCAGGCAGTAAGCAATTAGATGGCATCAGAAGGCAGCACTGAGGTGTTACATGGTGTGGTATCAGTTATACACTTATCCTGGTCGCAGTGCAGTAAGAGGCAACACTCCTGTTTCATTTTTCTTTTAGCAAATTAGAGAGTTTCTTCTTGTCCCACCGTACTCCAACTTTCCCTCACACCCCCTGTCATTTTTGGTTACATGGTTCTGAAACCATTATTCTCGAAATGCTGAATTGAAAACTGGATCTTTAAAAAAATTTTTTTTAATTTGATGCAAATTGACTTTTTGTTTTTTTAGTAATGCAAAAATATTTGCTTTAATCTGAAAACTATTAATGGGCTCCCAAACAAGTAAAAGCTATCTAGCTGAGTTACAGTAACCTCTAGGAAAGCAACTCATAAATTACATTAAAAATTTCATTAAGTATTTCAAGAATGGAAGAAAAAGTATCCAATGTACTCAGTACTTCTATGAAATAAACTAATATCTACTCACACTTTCTTACGAAAGATAGAACACAACTATAGCCCAGAAGGAAGGAGAGAAATGGAGAAGGAAGGGAGGGGAGGGGGGAGGTTTGACAGACGGAGGGTAAAGGAGGAACCACACCTATGGAGCACATTGCAAGGGTACAAGTCAAATCTGTCAAGTGTAGAACGTAAATGTCTTAACGCAATAATCAAGTAAATGAGGCGAAAGCTATGTTGATTGGTTTGATGTAAGCACGTCAGATTGTATAAAAAAAACACATTGTACCCCAATATGCATAAAGGTATTCATGATCTATGTGTATTTGACTTAATAAAAAAAACTCATTTGGTTTTATTTTAACCTGGTTTTACATACTGGGAGAAGACCAACAGCTAATATTACATAACTTACCCGACTCAGTCTTCAAAAAGAGACAATCAGACACTGAAAAGACCCTTGCTTGTTCTACTAAATGGTTCCCTTGAAAACACAAGGAAGTAGTACAGAAGGAAGATGTCCTAGAAAATTAATTGACCTTGTGTCTATTTCTGAACAGCTACCAGCCACACTTAACTTGGTGGCATTTTTCATTTCTAGCTTTCAAATGACACATGACTAGGCAGAATGAGACCGCTCTCGATGCCTCCTGGAGAACTTGGGGTAGGGACTGAGGACAGACTACTAAGACTACATAACTATGACACTATTAGTTGGTTTGTAAGGAATCTGAAAGCCATGCTGCATGATGGGAAAAAATTGATTTAGCTATGACAAAGCATTCTCCTTGCTCAAACCTCTGACTAATCGGTCCCTTGCTTTACAAAGACTTCTCATGTCTGCAGGCTCTGCCAGGCCTTTAGCAACGGCTACCATTTACTGACCACGCTCATTCCTTCCTTCAGTGTTCACTTAGCTGACACTGAGCACCTGTGTCAGGCCCTGTCCTCGGTGCTACGGAGCCATCTGTGAACAAGCCAAACAAACTCCCTCAGGCACCACACAGGGTGACCCTATTTCACTGAGTACTCACTACGCTCCTGAAAGGTATTTCATTATCTCCATTTTACAGATGAAGGAAGCCTTAGCTTGTATGTTAAGGATAAGGTCCCAGGGCCTGTCAATAGCAGGGATGGGAAAGAAACCTGTCAAACTGACCTCCACCTGGTACTCATTGCATTAGGCTTTGGTTCCAAGCAAATAAAGGGAACATGTGATGTGAAAATTATCTAGCACGTGCATTCCAGTTGAGCTAGAATCATAAATGTAAAGCTGGCTTGTCTAAAAAAAAAAAAGGCATGAAGGGGAAAAACGATTATCAATGGGAAGGACAATGCTTTCTCAGGGCCTTAAATTTTGCTCCCTGCTACTCCGTGAGGAACAAATCACCATAGAATACCCTTCCCCAGACCATTTCCCATGTTCTTCAACACCCTTTCCTTAAGGTGCTATTTCCTTATGTTCCCTTCCCTTTCTTTCTGTTATATCAGGGGTCTTTAAAGGGCAGGAGAAGCTGTTGTGAGAAGTGGTGAATCTCCCATTACAGAATTCATTGAAGCAGAGGCTGGCTGGCCACTTAATGCCTCCCTGGAGCAGGGATTCACTTCCAGTGCAGGAAAACATGGGACCTCTGCCTTGTAACTCCAGAATTCCAAATGGGGAGGCAATGTCATTTTCCCCGTCTTTCCTCAATCTTTACCCTAAGTTTCCCATGAGGCATCTAGAGTGGTTTCATTCTGTTTTAGTCAAATAGTGTCTGAAAGCTTGAAACAAAAAGTGAAACCAAGTCTAGTCCAACTGATATGCATAAGGCAAACACACTTCCCGAAGTCAATTACTTCCTTTGGGCTTTTTGTGGCTGGGAGTCTGAGATGGTCCCGGAAAGAGCCTTCCTTTCTTCAGGTGGGACCAGAAATGCCTCGGATAAATGGCTCTGTTAAGAAACAATGTGCGACTTACCATTTGAAGCAAAATCTAAAGAAGCTGTTACCAAAAGGCATAAACACCTTCTGTCTAACAGATTTTTGTGTTTGATTTGGTTTATAATCCAACAACTCCCGTGGAAAGCATCTCCTGGCCCCGGTGTTCACAGCCCCGTGTTGGTACACCTTCAACACTGAATCAACATCTAGTGTTGGGAATCCTGGGGTTACAGGGCACCAAGAGGTGCCTCTTCTTCCTGAACTGTAGGTGAATCCTGCTCTGCCAACATCCCATCCAGCCTCTGCTGAAACAAATTCCACAGTGGGAATTCAGCGCCTCCTAAGAGTGTCTTCTGCACCAACCTACTTGTGAGCAAATCTGCGGCTAAAATGGAGTCAGTTGCCTTCCTGTAACTTCCACCAACAGGCTCGCTCTGTGTTCAGACTCTCCTTAAATCTGACCACTGTTCCAAAACTCTCAGATTCATCTGAAGTATGCTTTCTTCATTCTACTACAGAATCATTCATAGAATCGAAAGATGTTAGAGCTGAATAGGACTTTATAAATCCCCCAATTAGTTTGTGGATCAGACATTTTGTCTTGTCAGACCTTGAGAACTTTATTTTTGAGACTGAACTTATTCTTCACCTGAAATAGTCTGGCGTCTTCTCACCCCTAGATATATGTGTGTGTGTGTATTATGTATATAACATATATTCTATAATATATATAATATATATTCTATGGCTTTATTCTTTTTTAAATTCAACCTAAGATTGCATTGTGTTGATAATCACATTACACTACATATTTGTCATAATGAGCCTACAGCCAATTAGAACCCCTCAGGATTTCCTCATATCCTTTATCACTGAGTCCCATTCCCCTAATCTTTAAGTTTGTAGTTTTTTTTTTTTTGAAACTCTAGTACATGAGTTTATATTTGACTCAAATTAATGTTGTCTTGTTAGTTCAGCTGATTTTTCAAGTATATTAGGGTTCTCTTAGGTATCAAATCTGTAACTTTTCACTCTAGGTGTCCATTTCACTTTAGTCATTCACAAATTAAAGGATTTCATTTATGTCACTTGTGCTATTAAGTTGACAGTCTGGGCTTGAATCTCAGCTCTGCCACTTAGGAACTGTGTGACCTTGAGGTAATTAAACTCTCTGCACTACGGTTTACTCATTTATAAAACAGAGATGAAAGAGTATCAACTGCATAGGACTGTTGTGAAGATTAATAAATTAATACATACAGAGTAGAACAGTGCTTGATCCGTAAAAGCTCAATAAATGTCAATTATTTCTACTCTTTTCATCAAACTCATCTGTCACATGTCACTTCTGACACTTCTTGCCAGGGCCCAGGACTGGCCAGGTCTCGGGCCCGACTTAACTAGGTTCCGGTCACGGACCGCTAAGTTACCTTGCTCAGGTTCAGTATCTCTTAGGTGCCTGAGGGCTATCTACTTTAGCTGGAGAGAGAGAGAGAGAGAGAATGTCTTAGAGAGGGAGTAAAGCAGTCTTCTTAGAAAGACAGATCTTAGCCTTTAGTAGAGCTTAGCAATTTTCAGCAGAGAGAGGCCGTGCTGGCGTTCTGCAGGCAGGAGAGGAGACAGAGTCAGAGTAAGCGGGTTCATGATAGAATGCGCATGCTCCCGACTGCCTTCTCCTCCAGCCTAATATAAGGCTGATCTTGTGCCTCAACACCACAGGTGTAGAGACTGCCAATTCACCACTGCTCTCATCTCGCCAGCTCTCATGCTTGTTAGGAGAGCTAGATCCCTCTCCATGCCCTTTCCACCAAAGTGTTCCATTATTGAGCTATACAGGTATTTCTTGTAACTCTCACTCCTCCTAGCCATAGGCCATATGGGCTGCAACACTCATCATCCTTCATGTCACTGACATAGAGATCTAGAACAGAACGGAAGCAGGTGTCAATACACTCGCCCTGTGTGATCACATTGGCTCTCTGTAAACCCACTCTGCTGGGCTGATTATGCAAACCTAGTTGTGAATCCATTGAACTATTCTGTTATCCAGTTCATAGTTCTCTGCAATGAAATCCTGAGATATTGTAAAAACTGCCATGATGAAATTCCTATCTCCCACATATACCACATTTTCCTCACTTTGCAATCTACTGTTCTATTGAACAGGAAAATCACTTAGTCCTGCTTGACTTCTTGGTGCCTAAGGATTATTACTTCCTTTTCTGAGTATTCTCTGTTTTCAGAACACATTCTAGAATTTCGCTGGAATTTTGTTTTCTCTTCTTGTCAATCTCCAGGCTTTGGGGCTTTCTCCATTCTCTGAAATTCTCCCAAGATGACTGAATGCATTTGTTGCTGTTTTCCTGGGTGTTGCTAAAAGACTGTGTTCTGTCCACAGGAGGTCATGGCCACCTGACCTGGAAGTGGGCTTTGCTGCATCAGCAGGTCAGAGATCATCCTGGATTGCTAAATAATCAACAAGGCATGAAAGTAGTGGAAAGAAAGAAGGGGGCGGAGCGGCTCCACTTAATGCTAACTAGCCTATATGCTCATAAGCTAAACACAGTTTCTGCCCAAAGATAAAAGAAATTCTGCTGCACTGGGCAAGAAGATGTTTAATTCAATACATACTAAAATTTACTTGCAGTGAGTTTATTTAGAAAACTGATGTTTCATCCTATCAGGAATATCTTGTCAATAATATTAAGACTTTGCAGTAAGGTTAAAAAGAATAATGTTTGAAAAATGTTTAGTCTATTTTCGAGTTTTCAATTAGTGACAGTCACCAGAAAATTAATTATACCTATAGAAACACTTGGTAAATTACTACCTTAGTGTAATAAACTACTAATTAATGAAATCTCTACATGTGTTTTACTAGCAAGAAGAACCTGAGACATGGTAAGATTTTGATTCCTATGGTAATAAGCTTTAGGAAACTCTAATAAGTAACAAATACAATCTAGTGTTACATGGAACCCTCCATCATGGAATTAACTAAGCAGCCATCACAGGTGAGCCATTGTAATTATTTGCAATCGACTTTATTGCTGGCATGTTAGCAATGTGCTTTTTCCTTTTATTTTCACGTCAAATATTTTACATAGTAATATATACTATAATGTCTATTTCCAACTGAAGCCCATGAATAATAAGCAATATTTTCAGATTTTTTCTTATCTGATACTGCTGTTCTTTATTTTAAGTTTAATTATCGTCATTTAAAATTCTTGATACAGCAAAACATTTCATTAACTTCTAGATAAAAACAGATGACTATAAGAACAAAAAAGTAGACATAAGCAGAACTTACTATTCTCTAAGGCTCAAAAGTCTCCTTTTGAATGTACCAATCAGTCTACACAAGAGGGTACCCTGCAGTGAACAAACCCTTGGGTCAAGGTCAGAAATATCAACACAGAAACGGGTATGAATCTGTTGATGGTGAATGTAGGTAAGTGGATGGAGTGAAATAATTAATCCACATCCAAGAAACTGGCAGGGCTCCCAACTGATCATTTGCAAGGTATGACTGTTGATTTTGATTCCTGGACAACTAATGAGTTACCTTAGCATCCCAATATGTTAAAGTTTAAAAAGAATTTCCTATCATTTAAGGAAATTTCTGTTTTTATAAATGAGGAAACTAAGGCCCTAAGCCTATGAGGGACTTGTTAAAAGTAACACAATTAGAAGGTGGCAGGGCAAGGACTTGAACATAGGTCTTCCACTCTTTACTTATTTACTCAAGGAAATTTTAGGGAGCGTCTTCTATATACCCAGACTTGTGCCAAATACTAGATAGAAGAATAGGGAGTGAAATGTGAGCCCTGGCCTCAAGGAATTTTGATTCTGATGAGGGTTACCAGACAAGTGAACAAAAACAATTTAACATAAGCTATTATAGGGGAAGTACAAAGTTTTATTAGAGTACTTGGGTTGGGGAGTGGAGTGAGGGGGGACAAATAACAAAGATTAGTAGGGTCAAGGAAAGCTTCCAGAGGGGTTTTAGGTCTAAGCTGGGTCTTGAAGTAGCCAAGCAAATGCAGTTTGGTGAAGAGGGAAGAAAGAGGGAAGAACATGATCCTTAGAAAAAAAGAAATATCCTGGGCAGCACCTGTGGCTCAAAGGAGTAGGGCGCCAGCCCCATATACTGGAGGTGGTGGGTTCAACCCAGCCCTGGCCAAAAACCACAAAAATAAATAAATAAAATAAATTTTAAAAGGAAAGAAATATCGTAAGAATAAAGACATAAGGTTCCTGATTAATCCATCATCTCCATTAAAACTAGAATATGGGGAAAGTGGCAAGGGAGGGGAGGGGGGAGGATGGGCGGAGGGAGGGTAAATGATGGGGCCACACCTATGGTGCATCTTAGACGGGTTCAGGCAAAACTTACTAAATGCAGAATACAAATGTCTTCACACAGTAACTAAGAAAATGACATGATGGCTATGTCAAACAGTTTGATGAAAATGTTTCAGATTGTATATGAAACCAGCACATTGTACCCCTTGATTGCACTAATGTACTCAGCTATGATTCAACAATAAAAAAAAAATTCTTATCTCTAAAAAAAAAAAAAACTTTGTTAGTTAAGGTGTATCACTGTAGAGTCTGAACATTGCTGAGTTCACAGAAGACTGAAAACCAGGCTTAGAAACATGGCCTGAGAGGTTCTGCCAAGGCGCCCGGACTTCAGCAGCCCCCACAGTGGTCACACTTCCATCTCAGCCAGACTGTATAACTGCCACTGTCTGTGAGACCTGGGGTCTTTGGCTATAAAAGGGTATAATAACATCTATTGATCTATTTCATAGTGAGGTTGTGAGGATTCAAAGATAGTATAAGTAAGTCCAGGGGGGCGGAGGGGGTGCACCATGTAGGTATACACTATTCACTACAGGTTACAGGTACAGGTAGAGTTATATAAGGGTAGGAATATAATTCTGTTGGTTTCTTTTCCTGTGATAATGCAAAACCTGTTCTCTGTGAATTTAACTGATTCCACAAAGACGGAGAAAGACCTGTGGGCCTCAGTTCATTCATACCAGGCTCTACTCAACTGACTTAATGACCTGAAGCAAGTTCAATGAATGTTAGATTGTGAAGATTGTCCTTTTCAGAAAGACTTCCTTAATCATTAAAAACCAAAGCAAAACAAACCAAAACACAGAAAACAATATAATGAGTTCATTCTTCCCAGTCCAGTCGGGCCTGAATGGGCCGCTTCACTCTGGGACTTACTCTCCCTGACTTGGGTGCCTGGCAGCTGGCCCTTCTTTCTTCTTTGCAGGGCATTTCCCTCCCCTACTCTCCATAGAAGCCACTAACCCTTCAGACCTTTCCCAGTCAGGGAGAGGGAGGGGGAAGAGAATAGGAGGAAAATGGCTTTGGGGAAGGACCCATGAGTTGGTGGTACCTGGGAGGGACTAGGAGAAACTCCTCACAGCTTGGCAACAAGTGAAATAAAAACAACTATTGAGAATTGAAATATAAAATCAAAGCATGATGGGCTCAGCATCTATGGCTCAAATGGCTAAGGTGCCAGTCACATCTATGGCACATGGCTAAGGTGCCTGGCAGGTTCGAATCCAGGCCAGGCCAGCCAAACAACAATGACTGTTGCAACCAAAAAAAAAAGTACCCGGGCATTGTGGCAGGTGTCTGTAATTCCAGCTACTTGGGAGGTGGAGGCGGGAGAATCACTTGAGCCCAGGAGTTGGAGGTTGCTGTGAGCTGTGATGCCACGGCACTCTACGCAGGGTGATAGCTTGAGGATCAGTCTCAAAAAAAAAAAATCAAAGCATGATGAATCTAGGGAGAGACTTCAAGATCCCCAGAAAGTGGCAGGGCCAGTGTAAGTCTTGACTGTTGCTGTTGACAGGATCAAAGGAAGAAGCCAATAAACATGGTTTGGGCCATCTGTGCCCATCTGGACACTGGCAAGACCACAGTATATCACTGCTCCCCACACTAAGTACTTCTCCCAAATTATTTTATTTAGTGCTTACAACAAACTGATGATCATTACGTTTGTCTCATTGAACAGGAGGGAAAGTGAGTATTTGTTTCCTTGTGCTGCTGTAACAAATGAGCACAAATTTAGTGACTTAAACACCACTCATGTATTATCTTATATTTCTACAGGTTAGAAGTCCAACATGGATCCTTTCTTGACAAGGATCTATCTCCTTGCCTTCTGCAGAATCTAGAGAACACCCACATCCCTTAGCTCCTGTCCTCCTTCCTCCACCCTCAATGCTAGCAGTGTCCCATCCCTCCGACCATTCTTCCACAGCATCTTCCTCTGACTGCCACCTCAGCCATATATCTAATTTTTACACTTCCCATGAACCAATTTTTTACCCCTGGATGACAATATCATCACTATTGAGAAGGCATGATTTATCCAAACAGGAGTGATAATACTGAAGTGAGCACCTACTGTTTACCTTCTCCTAACAACTCCCTGATTTTCCTTCCTCTACTGTATGCAACCACATAGTTTGGGTGGGGCTGATTCAAGGCTAGAGTTTTGACCACAGAAATTGCTGCAGGGAAGGAACATACTGAGCACTCAGCCAATGAGGGTTTTCATTATTATCTGATTTCTAGAACAGACAGGAGAAATGTTAACATTTATATATCAAACAAATGACCAGCTATGAAACATATTCTAAATGTAATTTTTAACATCTCCCGTATGCTTAAATTAATCCAATACTTGAGTAGAGCTATATATTTATTTTTTGTTCCTGGTTAAAATAATGGATGTCCCTGATCTAATTCTGTCGTGGTTTTTATTACTTTTCTCAATAACAAAAGCCAGGGACAAAATCAGATTTTGCTCCTAGCAGTTTAAATAGATAAAATCAGTGTGACTGTCAAAACCCAGGTTGGTATTGTCGGGTTGAGATGAAAACCAGGGTTACAATTGAAAAAGATGAATGTGGACAACCACAGAGAAAAGAGCTGGGCTAATCGAGTAAACAAATAAGACACACGCGTCCCAGATGGAGTATGGGTCATTAGCAAAGTGTCATTTTGTGATTATTTTCCAAGAGCAGACATTCATAAACTAATGCAAACTTTATAATGGGGTAGAAGCATAATTTTTTAAAAAACTTAAAACTTTTGCTCACCAGCATTTAAAAAATCTAATTTTATTATTACAGGCCTCTAGTACGTAACTTCCCCTTTTGAAAAAGTGGAGGAACAACTTAGACAAACAGGACTATCTGGACCGAGGGACAAGAGCTGGCAAGGCTTCTGTGGCCTAAAATCACAATGATCATGCAATGTCAGGATCCTGGTTTTATTTAAGGTCTGAAAACTTCATCCAGCAAATGTACTTTAATTCAATAATCCTGAGATTTACAAAGTCACAACACAAGCTTCCACTGCAGAGCAAGATTTTCTCCTTCTTTATATCTTTAGGTATTTTCTACTCTGCTTACTAGTTCCCTCACTGGACATAGAGTCAAACATTCTTTTCAGGCTGGTTCTATAAAGCCAGAGGCAGGCCAAACTGTTGCCTCCAACATCCATTCTTTTCTCCTACCTGGGCACATGACCACCTAGCTAAAGACCATAGTTTCCAGCCTCCCCTGCAATTCAGCAGATTCATGTGGCTAAGCTCTGGCCAAAGGAAGTGATATGCACAACTTCTAGGTTGTAATTGTTAAAGGAAGGGGGGTTGCTTTCCACTTCCTTTGGCCCCTTTCCTGCTGGCTGAATCGTAACAAGAATTTGAAATGGAAGTCAGACTGTCAGGGCCACAAGATATGAGGGCTGGTCCCCATCACAGGGAAGAAACCAGGGCTACAGGATAGGAGGGCTGGTCCCCATGATGGGGAAGATGCCGGGGCTGCAAGATAGGAGGGTTGGTCCCCATCACAGGGAAAACGCGAGGGCTGCAAGATAGGAGGGCTGGTCCCCATAACAGGGAAGATGCCAGGGCCAGGAAGACACCAGGGTTGCAAGATAGGACGACTGGTTCCCATCACAGGGAAGACACCAGGGCTACAAGACAGGAGGACTGGTTCTCATCACAGGGAAGATGCCGGGGCTGCAAGATAGGAGTGTTGGTCCCCAACATGAGGAAGATGTCAGGGCCACAAGATAGGAGGGCTGGTCCCCATCCCTGGGAAGATGTCAACGCTACAGGATATGAAGATTGGTCCCCATCACTGGGAGGATGTTAGGGCCACAAGATAGGAAGAATAATCCCCATCATTGGGAAGACATTGGGGCTACAAGATAGGAGGGGAGCTCCTATCATCGGCCTATATGCTTACACTGTTGTATGCGAAAGAGAATTTTATGTTTTTAAATGACTATTTTTTGCCTTTTATAACAGCAGTCAAATTGGTAACCTCTCTACACTGTTTAATCCAGAATTTTCGGCGCTGACTTCCCTGAAATTTCCAGCATTCGCATCTTTGGATTAGAAGAGTTCAATATCCTAAAGACCTACGTATAAATGCCCTTTTACCCTGAAGAGACAACCGTGGACACCTAAAGAACTGATTCTGAATTAACAGTATTTTTATTTTAAGTTGTATATTTGGGATAAACACACAGAAACTATCAAATAGTCCTTTTATTTAGCTTCCACAATTAAAAATGAAATGTGGAAAATTGGAGCGGATGCATAGAGGTGTATGCACAAAAATAGGTGCGTGATGAAATAGGTCTGGAGTATTCAGTTATAAGTCTCGCGGTCAACTTAGTATCAACCACTGTGCCAGACAAGGGGTGGCGATGAACTGCCCCTTCCACAACGGAAAGGAAACCGTTTTACCCTGTGGCAAGAAAGCTTTGATAATCTGGAGAAAAGTGTTCTTGAGTCCTGTCGTGAGTCCTTTCAGTAACTGAAGTCTCTTTCTCTGTAGGTTTTTAAAAATTGGGTAGATTTTATTGTTGTGGTCCAGAATGTCACCTTAGAGTCCTGCCCTAGAAGGGCAGGCAGAGGAGTGATGACGGAGATAACCTCGGCATGGTCCCAAGCTTCCTCCTTCCTCCCCTCCTGCTCTCTCCTCCTCTTTTCTTCCTCCTCCTCCTTCGGTCTCTCTCAACACACCAAATCAGTCCATGCTTATGACTAATGAAAATCAACAAACTGTTTCTCATGACCACGTGCTTTGACCTATGTCTCCCATTCTATAATGTGCCCAGAAACAGCAAAATGTAATGGTAGGAACCGTGTATGTGAGTGTGTGTGAGATGGGGAAAACTGGGACAGAGCTAGGAAGGCAATTTCACAATGTATCTAGTTGCAATTAAGAGCTATGCCATTTTTTATTAAACACACACACACACACACACATCCCTGTTCTATTCTGTTCTGTCCCATCACAGCACTGTGGGGAGGGGGGATACAATGGCATCACCCCCCCCCCAGGCCTTAGTACAGATATATCTCCATGTACACAATCAACTCACCCCCTCCATGGGTTTTATATGTTTTGCTAGTTCATTTGGTAAAAGAGAAAAGAGTGCTCTTTTTTAGGGAGATACATTTGAAACAACAGAAAAGCTTATTAAGAGGTGATAAAAAGCCAATATGATAATGGCTTATTTATTAGGAGAAAATTCCATGTTACAAGGACACAGCTGACCGCCTGCCACCTGCCTGTCCTTCCCCAAGGAGGAGTGGCCTATCTCAGAGGTGCATTTGAAAGAATCCACAGAACATGCTCCTCTTTATCCCCTCCTTCCCCCTCTGTTAGGAGCCTTCGGCCTGCCTGCAAAGAGGGTGCCCTTCCCACCTGCTCTTGGCCACGCAGTAGGCTTTGGGTTCAGGCTCTGGTTGGGGAGAAAAGGGATAGAAAAGCAGATGTAATCTCCCACTTCACTTGTGACTGGGTCTGCTTAATGCAGGGCAAAGTATTAGCAAACTATCCTGGCCCTAATCTACAGCCACATATTCCTGTGAGCGTTTCCCAGAAATAAAGCTAACAATTCGATCTCCTCTTGCCTGACTTTTCTATTTCTCAACACTGCCTGGAACCCCTGCAGGAGATCAGTAAACAATTTCCAAAGATCAAATGAGTGGATTGGGGCAGGCCTATTTGCTGACCTCCTAAAACTCCAATGAAACTGTGAATTGATCATTCGCTCCATTAGTTATAATTGTTACACATGGACTATATATATGCATACACTCACTATTTATTTGCGAATGTTAAACATGTTCTTCTGTATTATTATATACGTTATAAAAATATACTAACATATGTGGGCTAATCTTACTGGAGTTAGATGATATCTCAAAGTAGTTTTGATTTGCATTTCTCTGATCATTAAGGATGGTGAGCATTTTTTCATGTGTCTGTAGGCCGTGCGGCTGTCTTCTTTAGAGAAGTTTCTCTTCAAGTCTTGTATATGAAGCACATTCTGCCCTATGATTGCACCAATGTACACAATTATGATTTAATAAAATTATTAAAAAAAAAATAAAATAAAAAAATAAAAATATACTAACATAGAAATCTGAAAAGATATGAAAATATGTCAATATGAGCTCTTGCCCCTAAGTGGATTATTTGAGCTCTCCCACCTGGAGCCCACTATTCTAAACTTGAAGTACTGTGAAAGGTTAGAAGAGAAAGATGTGAGCTCTACAGCGTCCAGACGGACTCAGCAGCACAGGAGGGGCCCTGGCTCACAGCCTTGCACCCCTCACACACAATGTAAGACGACTTTCAAGTTCATGGCGGATGCTTGGTGTGTATATGTTGAATTGAACTGGAAGGGGAAGGCGAGGACTGAGCCAACAGTTTCTGAATAGGTAACAATTTCCAGAACTAAAAGGGAAAAAGGAAGAACATGCTAAGTAAGACTTCTCTTGGAATACCTCATACCAAGAACAAGTTTATCACAGAAATGGCATAGAAGCTGGCTCTCTTCACATGGACTTCTGCACCAACATATTGTAGAGTAGCAGGAAATCAAGTAGGTCATTGGAGAGAGAGGCTACCCTGAACCATGAAATCCAGGCTTAGAAATCTGGATTTGATTTGTTACAGAACAAAATTTGAAACTGTGGAACATTTCCAAAGCATACAAATAATCACGATATCAATGTTGTACGATGATCAGACTGAAATTAGGATGCATATAGGATTGAAAAATATTTGGATTTGGTTAAAGCAGCTCAGGAGAGTCTGGAATGAGACCATCCTGACTAGAGGGATAAAACTGATAATTGAGAAGAAAGCATAAAACTAAAAGTCAATTAGAATGAATATAATCAAATCTAAGGAGCCAATAAGACATGGAGAAAGAAAGTGTAGTTTTTCCTACATTCGACGTCTACTGTATTTGAAGGTATGGAGTTCAGCTCTGGGATAATTTAGCCACATGAATGATAAAAGAAATGGAATCAAGAAGTAGATCACAACAATTCTGGAAGAAAAAGAAAGCACAAGCATTTTCATCAAGTGGCTATAATTCTGTGAACAAGTTACATGATGTGCCTGCATTTGTGCTGTTCATTTTTTGAAACCTGTGTGCTAGATCCCTCAATGACTTATTCTGAAAATGGTCTCCTAAGATGGTAAGAAATGACCAAAAATTATATAAAGCTCACTTTCCAAATAGAGTTCTGCAGAAAATACATGTGCCATCTGGCCTTCTGGCTAACTTCACTTCTTTCCTTTTAGGCAGATATTATTTTATCCAGACCACACAGTTTTTTTTGTAGAGTTGGTTCATGAAAATTTCAGAACATGACTCTGGAGCAGAAATGTTTGCCAAGTGACAGAAGATTAGCTACTTAACATCAGGGCAGTTTCCTTGTCTCAGTGGTTAAGCAAGTCTCTTCCAGGCTGTGTGTGCTTTTGGGTGCCTTCAGCTATGAAGTCAAACTGATTATCCTTGTCATCTCTCAACGATAATATCTCCAGTGCACTCTGAGACAGGTACTGTTCCTGCACAGATACTGATGCTCCGAAATTAACTACAAAGACTTCACAACCCATGACGCTATTTGACGGGTAACATTATGATGGTCCACTGGAATGTAAATTGATCTAAACCAAGTCACTTTGTGTGAAATGGGAATAAAGTTTCCTTATTCTCCTTCTATAAAATATTCGATTCCCAATCGTCCTTTCATTGGCAATATCTGTAGAATTATGCTTTGGGCTCTGCTGAAAAGGCTCCCTGCCCCAAGTGACAGAAAATTTAACCAAGGTATATTAGAGTATAGAAAAACTAATTCTGGGCTGGGTTGGCTTTTCAAATCCAGTTTAAACTAAGAAAAGAGGCACTTAACAACAGTAGAAAAAAAAGCAAACAAAAAAAACAATAAAAAATCACCTTGGTTGATTAGCTGCTTTCCCCACCTCCGGGTTTTTCAAAGGGCAGAAATCAATACACTTTGTAAGTACTGACCTGTCTCCAAAGAAAGTGACAGGTTAAGCTGAAAGAGAGAGCCTCCACACCTCTGCCAATGTTGAATGAAGGGGAGCTTTGGAATGACATGGGTTTTGGCTTTATTCCTCAGTGGCCTCACGGAACTGCAGCAGAATCCAAAGCATAATTCTACAGATATGTATCACCAATAAAAGGACCGAAGGGAATATAGTAAACTATTCTAGAGAGATAGATTAGGAGGATAAACACATGTCCAAAATAACTGGCCCCAAATAAAGATGAAATGAACAGAATTCAACATTTGTAAATCATGCTGGACAATGAGGCAAAGTTCTCAAGAAAATATTCAGGTAGAACTTTAAATCATTTTAATCATAAAGTTCATGTAGATCCTAGAAAATAATAATTCCATTGTTATGGTCTGAATGTGTCCCCCAAAGTTCCTGTGTTGGGAAGTTAATCTCCCCAAGGTGTCAGTATGGGAAGGTGGGGCCTAATGAAAGGTGAGTAGATTATGAAGACGATGCCCTCACAATTGGATCGATGTCATTATTGCTGGAGTGGGTTAGTTATCTGGAGAGCAGCTTTGTTAGAAAAGCCAGTTCAGCCCCACTTTCTCTCCTGCCCTCTGCCTCTGCCCAGGGGATACAGCATGAAGACTCCCACCAGATGACAGCACCACGCTTCCCAGCTTCCAGAACCATGAGCCAAATAAACTTGTATTGTTCATAGATTACCCAGTCTCGTGTCATCTGTTACAGTGACACAAAACGGACTAAGACATCTAGGATCCTTAAAGCTTTATTCGTTATTTACCAAGTTGTCTTTAGAGTTTATTTCCCATTAAATCTAATTGATAACCAGTTTATCATTCATTTGCATAATTCCATTTCCTTCTTTATGTCTTATTCACAGTATGACATCATGGAGTCAGAGAATGGAAACTGTTTCTATATTTTGGGAGGAAAAAAAGCAATGTTTGTGATAACCCATTTTTTCCTCCTTCTAAGCTAAACACTTATAATTCTTAACACATGTTTTTTTTTTGGAACCATTTTCTGCTTCTGGCTTTATGTAAAATGTGAGAATTTTCTATCTCAGAAAATGGCACTAGTTCATCTCTTATGATGTTCCCATTGTATGTTCATTGCCAGTGAGACATTCTGTTTGGAGCCATCATTATTATTACTATAAATAGACCTGTATAATGTGCTTTTATGCATGTTAATCACTTTCAGTTTCAGAACTATGTTATTTAGGCCTTGATCAGAAAGGTTATCACATGAATAATGAGCCTAGCTTTCTGGTACATAATTCTAATACACTTTATAGATATAAATAATACCCACTTATCAAGAGTGAACTGACTTATAATTCAAAGAAGTAATTCAAAACCACAGGTGTAAATATACTATTAGTGTTGGGCTTAGACTTGTAAACAGGAATATAATTCATGAATTTTATCAATTATTTAATCAATCATTATAGAGGTATTTCTCCGCCCAACTGTATAATCTTAACATTCAATTGTGTGTTTTATAGGCATACACAGTAATCTCAATCCCTACAGAAATGAGGAAACAACCTTTCTCATTTCCTAATGAACTAAGATTTCGGGCATCTAATTTTCATCTTCTAGGTAAAAGGATCTTATAAAATAGCAGAAGGAGACAGTTTGAAATTGCTTGAATTATATTCTATCTGCTAATCATCTGCAAGTGTGTTTGCGTCACTATTAAGATAGAGATGTGAGTATACAGACACACACGTGCCTGTATAAATGTGCACACACATGGAGTATGGAGTAGAATGAGAGTTCAATTCACAATTAAAATTTCTAACTTCCAGGCCTGCTTTGAGTGGCTCAAATATTTCAAGTTCTTTGATTCCCAGCTTCACCATTTGTAAAGCAGCTGTGAAAACCAAATGTGTGTGGAGACCTTTTGTAAACAGTGACGTATCAATCACTAGACACCTATGAGGTCTGTACTTCTGTGAGTGTGATCACCATGGCATGACCCAATTCACATGAACGCACCCACGAATGGAGGTTGCTTTCTTTATCTCTCTCATAGACATCCAGATTTTTAAAAAGGATATTTTTAAGTCCAAATGAATCAAGCAAATCAAATTAAAAAGATTCATATCACATTAGAGTAAATATGGGGAGCTCACTGGGTCCTGCCCCAGAGCTATGTCCGGGGTCAGGCTCCCCACTTGCGTCTATTTTGCACAGCTGCTCCTTTCCCTTTAGAAGCCCCAGTTTTGTCAGCAGGGCCCAGTTTTTGCACAGAAGCGCTCAAGTGGCTCTGGCACTGAGGGAGACAGAAGGGGGTGGGTAGGGCCACGAGGGGAAATGAAAGAGATGCCTGAAAAGGGAGATGGGGGAAGGGTGGCCTTTTGTGTCTACTGGAAACTCGTTTGTCAAGTTCTTGTAAGTCAGGGACCGTACCTATATCCAACCATACTTTACTGCAATTAAAAAAAACTCATTCCCAGTTGACATTTCCTAAATGTCACGTTTGGCTACGAAACCCAACCCTGGCAAGATGTCAAAGGTATTGCCTTTGTTGCTAAAATCTGGTTTGTTCAGTCATAGCAAATAACAAATTCGTGGTTATTTTCTTGTAAACTGAAAAGTGTTGTTTCTTGTGTAGCCCAGAAAGCACCTTAAAATACATCTAACAGCCAGTATTTTCTGCAGACTATCCACCAAACACAAAGAAAGGAGAGTAATGAGAATCCTTGGCAGTAACCAGCCTCTGGCATCGGTGAGGGCTTTAGAGGCACAAGAATGGCTGGTAAGAGAAGACTGAACGGGACCCTTCACTAGGGCTGGTTACACTGCCCAGGCCCCACGGCTGCATCTCCAGGATCACAGGCGAAAGCCAGTCATCTCATTCTACAGGCAGAAGGAACATAAACATCCTTTTCTACTAAGAACAGAGAGTCATTAATAAAATTCATGACCTTGGCAAAGGACAAAGGACAGGGTCTGAGCTAATGACTCATTGTTAACATTATAGACATAGGCAAATAATTATTCATGGTCAGCACCATAATGCTTTCTTGAAGCAGCTCCTGTCAAAACCAAACTCACTTGGGAAGTGTTTAACTTTTTTAAACCCGTCCTGACATTGAGAGTGAATATTTCCGATGGACACAACTGTGCAAACCGTGAACTGGACATGTTAACTGAAGACCCACTTTGATATCTGTGGAGTGTTCTCTCCTCCCTTGAAGAGAGGACTAGAGTTCTGCCAAGAACATGTTAAAGCGGTAGTTGCATACAACAGTGGCACATATTTCTATTTCAGACCACAGCATGGTACTTGTGAAAGTCACTGCTTCTGCAAGAGGTGATTACGTGTTTATTTCTCACTGGGTCTGAGTTGCATACACTTTCAGAATTTTTTTCTTTTCTTTTTTTTTTAGGGATCAGCTAAATGAAGTTGGATTTGTTTGTGAAAGTGGGGATGTGGCAAGCCAAAGAAAGGGGGGTCAGATTTAAAATTTGGGGTATCATGGCAATCAGGGGTAGGGGATGGTACAGGGTTAGAAGAATGTAAAAATGCCCAGGAGCACATTTGTTTGCTCTTCTTGTTTTCAGCTTTAGGGGTAGTGACTTCTTTTGAAAAACGAGAGGTTTATTTTCATAACAGGCAGTGAGGAATAGTTAGGCAGATGTGTGTGGGTTGGTTCTGGCCCTTGATTAGCAGACAGGAACGATACTGCCTTTAAACTTCACCAAATATATCCGTCAAAACACATACAAGGGACCTCCACTTGGGTTGCACAATCAAGATCCAAAATTTCAATGCAGTGATCATGCTGTTTTAGGAAAGTTTAAATGGGGCCAAATTTCCATTTCCAGAACTGTTCTCAGATGTGGTTAACAGATTGCATGGAGTTTTCATCCCTTCTTCTCTGCTCCTGTAGGTTGAAAAGTCTGAAATCAAGGTTATTCTGAAAATGTTTCTGTGCTTTGATCACGGAGGTACTTGCCAGATGCAATCCTGCCACCAAAGAGTATCCTTCCTTGGAACAACAGCAAGAAGGCTCCAAGTCTTTTTAAGAATGCACGGGCCATGTACAACATGTAGATGCTCTTGTCAGAGTTGGCAGCTAAAATTGGAATGCGGCTTTGCGAACACACTAACAAGTTCGCTGAGTGGCTGGGTTTATGTGTCTGTGTGGGTGTTCCCCTCCCCGCTTTCTCATTTTTTCCCTCATACTTGCAGGTTTTTGTGCTGTTAATCCTCCTGGAATGTAGCTCTTATCACCACCTAGAGGAATTCATTACCCTTTCACCTTCTCTGTTCCCTGGGCCCAGGAAGCTAAGGAACAGGGGAGCAATTGTCTGGGAGCTGAACCCTGAATCCAGGTGTGCTGGCACTGAGTTACTGTGTACCTGATTTTTTTCTATAATCAAAAGGGGAAGGGGAGAAATTAATCATGCTTCCCTCTCCAAGGGAGTGGGAGGAAAAGACTTCAGGAACAGAGGCTGAGGCCCCCTGGAATTAAATCCAGCTATTTTAAAGCCAACGACTTAAAAAAAAAAAAAGGCAGCAGATTCACAAGAGCATTCTGCGCTGCGTCTGCACAAGGCCAGATTTAACTGATCAATATAGTGGGGGTGGGGAGAAACTAGTTAAGCCAGTTATTTGGGATAATGTTTAAAAGAGAGAGAAAAATAGTCTTGTCTTTTTTTTTTTACTTCTGCTGCTATATGCTGGCCTCAAAACCAAAATGTTTTGTATTTTATACACAGCTTACAAAAACTCATCTTATGTCTTTAAGTACATATGCTTTTCTATCATCCTTAAATTGTCAGTTTTGCTCATAGAAGAAAATGAACTTGGAATATAAATGCGGCGAAAACCTCCCTTTGGTTGTAAACCACAAGGTATTTGTTACATATGGCGTCTAGGAGAACCGAGAGGTGGGACACAAACCCTCCAGTAGTCTCCGGCCTTCGTCACTCAAGTAAACACGACGTACACTGAAGTGGGGGACCCACGTCAGACGGTAGCCAGGCAGACTGGAGAAGAGAGAGAACAACATTCTTGGAAGCCATTAAAAAGCAAAAGACAACGACCAATAATTGAACAATACTGAACTAGCGTGACAGAAGCATGGGGCTTCCTCTCTATTAAACAACTATGTCAAGGGGCAGGTTTTTCATGACCAAAACCCTCAGATAGTTCTAGAATCCAACAGGACAATCTTACACCAAAGTGAACATTACTGTTAGCTATAAATTGTTTTTATAAGGCTGAACCATAGTAGCATCAAAATTAAAACTCAATCTGTAGTCCCTCCCTCCTGGGGGGAGGAGTGAATACAAAAATTTTAATTCCCCATCCTTCAGTGTAAGGCTGTGTAAATCAGTCCTCCGTTCTGAATGCTATATTAGAAAAACCCCTTTGATAACAATTGTGCATGTCAGAACACCAGGAATAATGTAGCACTAAGTAAAATACATCAGGTGTTGGAGAAAAGTTTACCGACAAGGTAATATATTTCATTTCTGATGGAAAAGTTTAGTCCTTGGCAAAATAAAATATGTGCCATTCATTTAATTTTAATTTCTCTGGATTTTGAGAAATGTCTTGACTTCAAGTACTTTTACTGCAAACATGTTGCTGTAGTCACAAAATCTTCTACCATACATTCAGTTTGTTCACTTAGCGAACATTTATTCCTCTGCATTCTGTTGCTGGTTGGTGCATCTAAAAACAGAGACCCGGAGATGTTCAGAACCCCTCCCAGGAGGGCTCAGCGACAGAGGAGTACACAAACCCGAGTCTCCCTCAGACTTCTCACTGATTTCCCCTGGTGATTTCATAGCGGTGCATGTCATTTTCAAAACACTTTCATAAACACGATTGGGAACCATGCTGTGAGGTTAATTTTTGGTGATAACACAGAATCTGAGGTTTGTTTTTCAGATGGTTCTTAGCAGTGAGGGAACATATGGTGTGATCTTTGTGGAGGGTAACTCCTCACACATCAGACTTGAGGTTTCCTTTACCTATATTCCCTGTCCTCAGCACTCAAAAAAAAAAAAAGAAAGAAAGAAAGAAAGCAAGAAAGAAAAAATGAACCGCACTCAGCTCTGGTTAGTCATTACTCATTGGATCTTAGGTCCACATTCGAAGTTTGTATTAAGAGAGATAACACTTTGAACAATGTACTGGAAAAAAAAAATAAAAGGTCATCACTAATTAGGGGAAGGGTTAACTCTGCGCTAATCTCTGTTTTCTTCCAAAACTAAGTAGGTTGGCGAGAAAGAAATTTTTAAAAAGTTATTAGCCCAGAGGACAACAAATGGGGGAGGAATCGCATGTGGCTGAAGAGGGACATAGTTCTGTGGGCAGGCGGCACACAGAGGCGGGGCGGCACAGATAAGAACACAAAGGAGAAGCTGGCCATTTGGCCTCCGGAGAACCCCAAGAAGGCTCAGGGGGCGACAGACCCACCCCAGCCACAGCAGCCAGGCAACCATCCCTCCTTAGCCCATGCGACACAGGTGGTTCATTCTCTAGACACACTGAGCCTGCGAGGCATGACAGAGGACAGGCTGAGGTGCCGGCTGGACACAGCGGCCGAGGAGGACGGGCTCACGGGGAGGCCTGCAGCCCTTCCACCATCCAACAGCCCAGGGCAGGGCCGCTCTTAGACGCCAAGGCAGGAGATGTGGGTTCACTCCCCAGAACCTGAGCAGCAGAAGAAAGACTTGTAGATTTTGATATTCCTTGGGGTGGGGGTAGCTTCTAACAAATTGAATTTGCTGAAAGGAAGTATTATCTTCCTTCAGTCATTAGACAAGACTGGCAATTAACAGCAGAGCCCAGGAGAGGTTTGAGGATAAGCATCCAGTCCAGTGGCTAGAGTCATTATTACCCCGACCTGGGCATCAGGAACCTCGGGCTTAGTTCCTGCCTGCGTCTTTGACTTGATGTGGCTTTGAGTGATTTTTCTCTGCTAAGGTCTCTGTTTACTCATTTGTAAGTTGAATGATCACGGTCCTAGGGCCCTCCTATTCTAAGATATTGAGACACAATCCCGGCAGGTCCAAAATGACATGCAGAACGTTAGAGGTCTCTGACTATAGTGCCATTTGCAGGCCTGACACTTTGCCAACTGTTTAGGGTCCTTTTGCTCCCTCAGCAAGTCACTGCCATTCTTGGGTGTGATGGGATGACACCATCCTTCCAAAAACAAAGGCTACTTTAAATGAACTTGCACCCAAAATATTGGATAGATCCCAAAGTAGCTAAAGGCACTGGGATTTGCCAAGACGGACTCTCCCTTCTTTCACACAACAAAACAAAAGCACTGGGAGGAAGGAGTGGATCCGGCCCAAACTGAACGTCTTCACCCTCACACGTGTTTTTGAACTTAATGCAACTCAGGGATAAGGAAAGAGTGACAAATTTAATACTCTGGAACAAATGATAGTTCACATTTGCTGAACACTTAGGACGGCTCAGAAGCACTGGGCTAGCAGCTTCAGATTGTAACGTGGCTCCTTTTCACAAATGAGAAAAGCACAGCTCTTAAGAGTTTAAATGAGCTACCGGAACCAGGGGCGGTGCCGGCGTCAGACTGGACCCCTCTGACTGCAGAGCCCACACTGTCTCACCTCCACCCAGTCCTGGCCATCCTCAGCCCAGAGAGCCAGTCCCCAGCCACTGCAGGGAGACTTTCCGCAGTCTGCTCTCCAGTGACGTTTCCTGTGGCTTCAAAGGATTGACACCATCAGCCCTTCTGCTGAAAAGCGAGGAGGCATTCTAAAAAATCAATACTGGCTTCTGCAAGAAGTAGTCTTGCCCAAAGCTAATTGAAGGACATCTGAACATTTTCAGAACTGTGGCCATAATCATCTATCTTGTTGCTTACCATGTCCCAACATGCATCTGCAGAAAATCACTTCAAAAACCACTTTTTACATGTTCACTCATACCAAAGAGAAGACAACAATATTTTTTGTCACTGCCATAACTCCTCCATCTAGACTCAGAACACTCGTATTATGGTTACATAATAGCCTGCTGACATTACTATTTTAAAGCACCACTTTGGGGGGGTTTATCACCAGTCATTTTAAATTTCATTTAGCTCTAACTCGTTACACAACTTCATGTTCAGAAACAAGGTCCTCTGCTATATTAGCGAGCTGTATTTGAAAATACAATTGCTGAGGGTTGAAGAAAAAATTTTTTGGCAGACTTTGATTCTACCTTTTCAGAGGACTATATACAAGGTGGTAATGCAAAAGGAAGTTATGCGGCTGACTGTAAGACATTACATGGAAAACGAAAAGATACATATTTGATAGCTAATCTGGAGGAATGGTGTGGCCTTGAGCCTTCAATTTTATTTACTATGAATGAATCCAGCAACCAAATCATTGTATATATAACTTTACAAACCAAAGCATCAGTTGACTAGATTATTAGACTACAATAACTCATAGAAGAGACTGGCAAACTTGGTGAGACAGATTACCCCATCTCCATCCTTTCTCATTTCTCCAGCTGCAGAAGCCCTGCTTTGCTTTGGGGACCCAGTGAAGCCCCCATCTGGGCCTTCGGGGTGTTAGAAACCTAGGATGGACCCACCACGAAGTCATTCCATGCGTCTCAGTTACGGGTTCAGCGCAACCCAAAACGGACAATCAGGGCTCACATCTGTCATTCTGGCACTCTGGGAGGCTGAGGCAGGTGGATTGCCTCAGCTCAGGAGTTTGAGACCAACCTAAGCAAGAAGGTTGTCTCTACTAAAAATAGAAAAGCTAGCTGGGCATTGTGGTGGGCGCCTGCAGTCTCAGCTACTTGAGAGGCTGAGGCAGGAGAATGTCTTGAGCTCAGGAGTTTGAGGTTGCTGTGAGCTGTGACACTACAGTGCTCTACCTGGGGTGAGAGAGTGAGACTCTGCCTCAAAACAAACGAAAATGGACAATACCAAGCCAATATGGGGCTTCGTTTAAGCTGTTAGGAAATGGGACTTTCTATTTCTTGCTAAGCTTGAACCAAGAGGATGATAAGACAACAGCTGACTCAGCCAGTCGTGGCCATGTGGAGCTCAGGAAGGAACCAAGAGGAAGCAGAGTCAAGAAACACACAGCCCAGCGGCTTTCGCTTAAGAGGTTCCTGAAAGTCCTAGCTGACGATTTCTGCATTGACCATCCCTAACTGCAAAAGTGGCCAGGAAATGCAGTCCTTTGGCTGAGCATATCACCCCCTTGAATAAAATCAGGGTGTGTTACTGAGAGAGAAGAGGAAAACAGGTATTGGTTAGGAAATTAGTGGTCCCTTTTGTGGCTCTTTGTGTTGAGTTCTCTGTGCTTACTACAGAAAACAGATACCTGACTTATGTAAAGGAGGAATGACATATTGCAGAGTCTATAAATTAGAGATCAAGTTAAAACACACAAGTGTTTGATTTGTAAAATCTTTCGTTAGTCAATAACCTAACTTTTATTTTGCGGCAGCTTCATTTGGAATTATTATTCGACTTAAAAATAATATATCTACAATTAAAACTACAGAATCTGTTAAGCATGTACAGCTGCTGAATTTTGCATATGCAATTTAGATACTTAAAAAATGTTGTTAAAAATGTTAAAAATCCTAATCTCTTCTTAAGTTATAGTGATAAATCAAACTATGTATTTATGAGCCTACTGTCTCCAAACAGCAATCTTTCTGCTTCAAATTATGCTGCAGACTTCTGCAGGTTAGGTTAGAAATGATAACAAATGTAGGAATCTTTGAATTGACATTTAGCGCTCAGGGGATAGCTTTAAAAACTGGAGAATAATGGATGTAGCTGCTTTTAAGAAATTTTTTTTTCCACAAGTCACAAAGCCACATCATACATTAGAGGATATAGAGAATGCCAACATGAGATCCTCTCTGAGATTATTTAGTGTGGCATGAGAAAAGGAGATAAACAAGAAAACAATGGTTTACTGGACCAAGAGAGAGAAGTGGCAGGGGAGTCAGAGGAACGGACTGTTAACAGGTGCTCTGCCTTTGTTCTTGAGTTTTGGGGGCATCAGTAAATGACCCGTGTAGATCATCATCATACAAGTTCAGGACTGGGTGGAAGCTTCAAAACTACCAAATTCCGCCCTTGCACTTTACTGAGAAAAATTTGGACCTAAAAAGACTGGATCATCTTTCTAATGTTCCCCAACAAGTCTGTGGCCAATCTCAGACCAAAATACGGGTTTCCTAACTCATGGAGCACTAATCTTTCTACCAACATCCTCTCAGAATTTACAGAATTAGGAAGCGTCAGTCTGCCAGATGTGTACTGTAATTTACCTCGACCTTCATCGTGAAGTCATTTTGAAATTACATTTTTCATAGAAAGGTAGGAGAAATTGGTTGTAATACCATGACATCTGCCAAGAGTGATTAATGAGGAAAAATATATGACATCTTGTCTCACTGGGCTAAATCAGGTCCAGAGGACACGGACAGTCAGAGGGCTCCTTGGTACAAAAGGAAGAGGCTGAGAGGTTGTCAGGGTTTAACAGCTGGTGGGAACTTTTATCTTCAGGTGGCAGTGACTTCTTTGTAACAATTTGCTTCAACTTCCTCCCACCCAAGGCTCAAGTTCCCCTAAAATACTTAGGAACTCTCAGCTATGAAACCCTCACCATAGGTTCTCCAGGAAAGCTAAACACCAGGGAAATCGACAACTGATAGAAGTAAGGTCTTCTGAAGGTTTCTCTTTAAAGGAGCAGAAGATCAAGGATTTCAGAGTGGGTTAGTCTGAGTATGCTACAAATAATACAATGAGTCCTTCTTATTAATACATTTTTATCACTTGACAGCTTATAAATATGAGAAATGCAAGGAATCCTCCACTCAGCAGTTTCTCTGGGTAAACGTAGAAAGTGCAGACCTTGAGTTTGGGAATAGGAACAACCCCCAGAACCAGCCTAATAAGTTGAGTTCCTTCATTTTGCAGGGCAGACTAGGAGGATTAGGAAGAATGGTAATAATCTCTGCTAAATCAAGAATACTAAAATGTAGTTACCGTTCTTAAAATCATGGTACACATTTAGCTGAAATATGTTTATGAATAAATTCAGCTGAAAAGCCACTTATGAAGACTCTCTAGTTTCCAGGGCCAGTCACCTTCATATGGTTTGATTCCTGTATTTTTCTTTTTTCAAATAAAAATATCCTTTGTTGTTTCTTATTATGAAAGCAGTATATGTTAAGAGAAGAAAAACTGAAAGACATAAAATAGAATAACATTTTGCCAGTAAATTATTACCCAGAGAACTACTTTCAAAACTCTTAAATATATTTGTAGGTCATTTTCTAAGAATATACATATGTTAACAAAAAGTAATAACACTGAGTCTATTTGTTTGTTGTAATATTTTGTTAATGTATCATAAACTTTTTCATTATCAATATTTATCTACAAATATCATCTATTGTGTGACTATAACAGAATAGTTGTAACATATTTAACTAATCTAAATTGTTGGATATTTAAGTGATTTCCAATTTACCTTATTATAAGCAACACTGTAATGGATATATTTTTTTTTTTTTGAGACAGAGTCTCCACTCTGTTGCCCTGGGTAAGGTGCCATGGCATCATCATAGCTCACAGCAATCTCAAACTCCTGGAATAAAAAGCAATCCTCTCGCCTCAGCCTCCCAACTAGCTGGGACTACAGGTGCCTGCTATGACACCCATTTGGTTTTCCTATTTTTAGTAGAGATCGGGTCTCACTCTTGCTCAGGCTGGTCTTGAACTCCCGAGCTCAAGCAATCCACCCTCCTTGGCCTCCCAGGGAGCTCGGATTACAGGCGTGAGCCACTATGCCTGGCCTTCTAATGGACATCTTTATGGCTAAAACCTTTGCACATATCCTTCATTATTAATATTGTCCTAGTATAAATTCCTAGAAATAAAATTTGTAAGCTAAACATACTGCCAAATCACCGCATAGAAAGGGAGTCATATACTTCAGTTTACTTGAGTTACTTGCTTGCTAAGTGCCCTGACCGGGTTAGCAATGCACGAAGAGACACTGTCCAGGCACAAGTGAGCAAGTGAGTTGGTGCAGCGGGCAGAGGCGCTGATCTCCATAAATCTAATGAATGCCAACTACAGACCCCTCACTCAAGTAGACGATTGTATTTACTAGATACTCCCCAGTTACACTTTCCCTTCTGGCTCTTTCTTTGGGACTTGATTTCTTTTCTCTACACTCCCGCCCCTGGGTTAAGTACTCTCCTGTACACTTACCAATATTCATAAAGGCATCTTAAATGGTCAGTCCCGAACAACATTACTGAAGTGCTCTGAGGATATGCATCAGCTGCAAAACCTCAACCCAACTTATGCTCCCACTTAGACGTTAAGAACCAGTCTGCAGCCTGACATTCTAATGAAGTAACATAAATTACACCCAAAGATTAGGCAAAACCAACAAGTACCTGTAGGACTAAAGAAAGTGGGATGTATTGTCAGACCACACATTTTCTAAAATGTTTTATTTATTCACATATATTCCACCTGATTCCAAAAAGGACTTACAGCAGGTTTTCCTTTTAAACATGTTTTCTAAATTGGATATTTTCACATTATTGAGACTGCCAACTTCTTTCCTAACATAAGGATAGTCTTCCATCATAACTGCTTGCTATTTTTGGAGGCTGAATGACAAGGACATTGTTCTTACCCGGAAAAGAGGAAAAACATAGCTCATTATGATCACATACCTTAGAAAACACCCCACAAACAGGGTGACCCTGAGTATACGATGCCAATCTCATAGAACACCAGGAAGAATTCAATTTCTAGGATGCAGAAGAGCTCCAAAGAATCACAAAAGGTCAAGCCTTTGAGTTATCCCCGTCCCCACTCCATCCCTCCCGCTGGACTGTATGAGCTCAGATCCCTGACATGCTGCCTTGGGAGGGCACACTGGGAAGTGAAGGCGTTAGACCCTAAAACACGGAGGAGGCCCAGAGCAGGGAAGGCAGGCCCAGCATCAGAGGAGGAGGAGAGCTCCGCTCTTCTGTAGCAGCCCTAGGGAAACAAATGTCTCCTGTCTGGCTTATCCTCTTTCTCTTTCTTACGAGTCTTCCCACTCTTTTTCTGTCATCTGCAGACTTTCCTGTGGCTCGGGCTCTGGCCTTTCACCCTACATATTGGGGCCTGGTTATTTTGGTCTCTGGCCTTTCTAAATCCCCATCTTTAGATTTATTTTCCACTTCTCTTCCATTAGCCAAAACCTTGCCCCAAAGCCCATCTGTTTCAGGGCCCCATGCTGGTGATGAGAGACATGGTCCCAGATCCAGTATTACACACCAAAGGGCAGGTAATGACATGTCTGTGGTATGTGGTGAATAGACACTGGGAAGAAAATTTATTTTGCACTATTTAAAAAAAGGGGGAGGGTTGTCAAGAGCTACATTAATGGCGGATTGGAGCAAAAGGGAAACAGTGATATTGAACTTGGATATTAAAAATATTATACCAAGTTTGGCCTAAGCTCTAAATCAGTGATTTTCAACCAGTGTGCCACAGCACACTGACGTGCGGTGAGAAGATCTTAGGTGTGCTGCGAAAATTTTTAAATATCATTAATTAAATTACATTTGAAAGAAGTTCAAAACACAGTAAGCATTTTTTTAATTCTTTTTTTGATCAACATAACTGAAGTGTGCTGTGAGATGAAAAAGGTTGAAAAACACTGCTCTAAATGCTTCCAAATGCCAGCATTTTGAAGGAAAAGGGTCATTTCATTGTGAAACCTGAGACTTCCTGTGATTTCAAGACAATCTCCAGAAAAAACCAGTTTATCATCTGAACCAGCAGTACACCCAGGCAGCGAGGGCCAAACTCATAAGAAGACTCATCTGACTAACAGAAAATACCATGCTGATGTTTCCCCAGACCTACCCCTTGTGCTCAGCACTCCATAGTTTACCGAGCCCTTTCAGATAATTATTTTATTTGACCCTCACAACTTAGTAAGTTAAGTGTGGCTAGTCCCATTACAGAGATGAGTTTACATGATGCACCTGAGCCATCCAGCAGTTAGTTCAGGTATTAAGCTTACGGGCAGTAAAGTCAGACTTCCCGGTCCAAATCCACGCCCTGTCTATTTGTGTGACCTCGTGCATGTTTTTAACTTCTTTCTGCCCCTGTGTCTACCTCCATAAAACACAGACAAATGATAATACTACTCACCTCACAGGGATGTCGTGAGGATTGCCTGGGTTAAAGTAGTTACAGAATTAAGAAGTCAGTCTGCACTCTGGGAGGCCTCAGCTCACAAGTTCGAGATCAGACTGAGTTACAGTGAGACCCTCGTATCTAAAAATAGCCAGGTGTTGTGGCGGGTGCTTGTAGTCCCAGCTACTCCGGAGGCAAGAGAATTGCTTGAACCCAAGAGTCTGAGGTTGCTATGAGCTGTGACTCCAATCGCACTCTACTGGAGGAGACAAAGGAAACCAGGGGAAACTCACTCTGAACAAGAACATATTCAGAATTAGAACCAAAAGTTACAAACTGCCAAAGTGAGACTCTGTTTCAAATAAAAAAATAGTCAGTCTGTTGATGACACATAAATGCACTTAAGAAGTGTAGCAAGACTCAAGAATTCCCAGAACTAACTATTTTAAGGCCATAGGAGCTATCCTTAACAATTACATTATTTCTGTGATTCCTAAGTTTTATCAGTAGACAAATTAGATATTTCTCACAAAAGCAAAACACAAGATAAAAGGAAACCTTGAATTGGATATAATGACTCAAAAAGGAAGAGCAAGGGCAAAAGTTCAAGTGTGCCTTCTTAAAAGGACCCCATTTATTTTTGTTTCCAAAAAACTGCACATGCTTTAAGTATTTTCAGTCATTTTGGAGCACAATGAAAGGTCAAGCTAAGTGCAAGTAATATTTGTGTAACCCATGGTGACCGTCAGGGAGTCTGTTTCCCATGGTCGGGTCCTTGATGGGGACAATGTGGCACTTCTCTGGAGGAATGCTCCACTCCGTAAGAAAGGGCTGAGCGTCCCTGGCTCTCCCCGTCCCTCCCACCCACTCCACGTGAGCTTTCTGGGAGGACTGGAAAGTAAGGATGCAGCTGGCAACTTTGGAGCGCTGCAGAAAAGAGCAATTTACCCAGGGAGGAGGGCAGTGGAAACTCGGCAAAGGAACATCACCAGGACATGCTGCCTTGTCTCTGGTCTCTTGTAGCTGGGGTTGGGGGGTACAAAAAAGAGGCTGCAGTGAGGAAATTGTGGTGCTGGAGGAACAAAGAGAGACCCACCAGGACAGGAGATTTGCAGGAAAATCACAGGTGGCCAGAGGAAGCACCAGCTTCAAGAAGATACAAAGTTAGCAAGCATGAAGGGTGTCAGAGAGATGGCAGAGAGCTTCTGCAAGCATAGCTCATGTCAGAGGACAAAACAGAGGCCACACAAGACCAGGAATGAGTGACTTCCCAGTTCTTTCCTAGTGTTGATGAAGGATTGGGGAGACAGCCAGAAAGGGGCTCTTAGTCATCTTCTGTGGATTGTAGATGTGACATAGGTCAAGGTTCCCTCCTAGAAAGGACATCTTCCTAAAGTATCACGTGACGCATCGTGTGAAGACACAAGTGTAGTCCGGAGCACTCAGGAGGCAAGTGCAGTCTGCAAGACTCAGCTAAGGAACTCAGAGCACCTCTGACACAAGGGTCATATGAAGAAAAGGAAAACTCACTCTGAACAAGAACATATTCAGCATTAGAACCAAAAGTTACAGACTGCCATTCAGCCCAGAAATTCTGCATGTCACAAATAGAAAAGCAACAGCAACTCATTACTTTACATTTGGATAGCAGGTTAAAGTTTACAAAGAATTTTATTAGAGTGATCTTCTAGTCTGCATGGATGTTTTGTGTGCCCCAACAAGACAAATGCTTCATATTATTTCCAAAAGTTCGCAAGAATTGACTTTATGTTACTGACAACATGCTTTGTAAATCTATAAATACTACTCATAGAATTTTACCTATGAATGTTATACATAAAAACCAAATGGTGGGTTTTAGGTATTGAATTGATTCTGAATTAAATATAATTTATGTTAACTAAACCAGGTGTAGGCTCGGCGCCTGTGGCTCAACGGGCTAAGGCGCCAGCCACGTACACCTGAGCTGGCGGGTTTGAATCCAGCCCGGGCCGCCAAACAACAATGCCGGCTGCAACCAAAAAATGGCTGGGCATTGTAGTGGGCGCCTGTAGTCCCAGCTACTTGGGAGGCAGAGGCAGGAGCTGCGAGGAATGAGCCCAGGAATTGGAGGTTGCTGTGAGCTGTGATGTCACAGCACTCTCTCCAGCGTAACAGCTTGAGGCTCTGTCTCAAAAAAAAAAAAAAAAAAAACTAAACCAGGTGTAAACACTCCGAGACTCTGCATAAACCATTGAACATATCTTATTAAGAAGTTACTAAATTTCCAAGACCTCAGACATTCTAAAGGGTACTATAGTTGAATAATTATTTTCAAAGGAAGGTGTTAAAGGATATCCCTTAAGGGTCTTTAAAAAACAGTTCTTAAAAGTATAAACAGGAAGTATGCTGGAAGGTTATGAAGAATGGTGGGATAAAAATGAGTGTGGCCTATTTCCATAGAAAAGCTTGAAGAAAAGAGAAAAGCTAAAATTACTTTAAACTTGCCGAGTTAAAATGAGCTGTTTTTTTTGTTTGCTTGTTTGTTGTGTTTTGTTTTGCTCTGTTTTTGAGATAGAGTATTACTCTGTCACCCTGGGTAGAGTGCTGGGGCATCATAGCTCACAGCAACCTCAAACTCTTAGGCTTGAGCAATCCTCTTGCCTCAGCCTTCTGAGTAGCAGGGACTACTGCCAGCCTCCATACCTGGCTAGTTTTTTAATTTTTTAGTAAGACAGGGTCTGTCTGTTTGTTGCTTAGACTGATCTTGAACTCCTGAACTCAAGCAATTCACTCACCCAGGCCTCACAGAGTGCCAGGATTACAGGCATGAGCCACAGCACCCGGCTAACAGGAACTGTTATTACATAAGGCAATGTCTTATTTACTCTTTGCCCTATATACAATAATATGTGTTGTTGAAACTCAACGGTTCACCTTAGCATTTTTTAATTTAGGAATATAGGGAACTTGTAAACCCTAAGGAACGGTTTTCTGGTTAACGTGGTTCAGCACACCTGAAGACTGATGTGTACTTTGTACCCAAATCTTCATGAAGTGCTCTGTTTTTAAGGTACAAAGATAATACTTCTGACTCACAGTCAGAGGGGCATTTGCTTTGAGGTTCTCTTTCTCTCTTTCTTTCAGTTTTGATGATAAACTTGTGCTGACCCACCTCTTTGGGTCATCTAGTTTCCTATGTGACTGACGTGCACATTTGGGAGACAGCTGCCTGGCTTTGGGACAGAAGCTGCAGCTTGGAGAAGAGGGGAAGTGAAGCAGAGAGATACCTCTTGGCCTTGGCACGAGTGCTAACCAACTGATGTGCCAACAGCAAAATTCTATAAAGTAGAAATTGATATTGTGGGTGTGGCAAGAACTCTGCAAATCTATGTGCATTAAGAAAAGCTATGATAAGATGAATCTTTTCATTGAATATGCTAACTTCTGGAGTAAATAAACCCTTCTGGAAGGCTGTTATCAATTCCTTCAATACCACCGGGTTTTCAGATTGTTCCAGGCTTTGGTTTCTCTAAGCCCTCAGTACACATCACAGCACTGCCCTCGTTTAGGTCTTTTGTAGCTCTTCTCACTAGCTATGGCTACGGTGTTTATTCACTCGGTTACCTGCTTCTTCATTGCAGGTGGCTTCCCCACCACAATGTAAACTCCATGTATTGGAAGAATCCAAACTACTCAAGTTAGCTGCTGATTCCTTCATTAGAGTGGATCTGGCCCAGAGTATATCCGGCCTGATAAATTAATTGCCAATACATAGATCACAGAAAGATCTACCTGAATTTATTTGATTAGTCAACAAATACTAACTGAACATCTCTTATGAAGCAGGCAGTGGGCACAGCACTGGGAATGCAGTGAACAAAGTAGAACTTAGTTGGTGACCTATCATGGGGCTAGTAGAATGATCGATCTTGCTAAATCTTTCAGCTCATCCTAGAGAAAGAAAAAGAAGAGAGGCCATCAGACTGTTAATCAGAGAGTGAGCAAGCTCTTAGAGGACAAAGGCCCATCTCTCCCACTTTTTTGATTTTATCTCCCTAACTCTCTGGTGGTCTAGGTAAGTGGTGCATGCCTCTAAATTGGCTGCCAGCACCCTCTTCAAGCTCTCTTTCCAAAAGTTTTGCAAAAGTCTTATAAACAATTTTGCTATCCCAGAAAATATTAATGCTCAGGTATCCCTTTGAAAAGAAAGAAAAATTCTTTTGAGTTTTTTTTTTTTTTTCCCCAGTAGCAAGGAATGCAATTAGGCGTATACTTGGCACTCTGTCAGTTCCCATAGCCAAGAAATCAGAGGGTTAGGAGAACAAAGCTACCAAGATGCTTTGCTATTGACTATAGCTGGCTCAAAGTTCAAGGGTGAAAGCCTAAGAATGTTTTACCCCTTTACTTTAATTTCCCATGTAACTATAATAACTTCCAAATACCAAAGCTTAGAGGACACAGAATGCAAAATCCTCTTCATTACTTTATTGGAAAATTTCATACGCTGTGATTTATTGTTAATGCTAGTCTTTCAAAGCATTAGTCCAGACACCTGCAAACCTTCAGACAACAGCTGCCAATAGAAGTTAAACATTTCATGGGTTAGAGCTTAAAATCTGACAAATAATAAACCATCCTCGTCACCAATGAGAGGCACTGGGCTGAGAATATATTGAGAGCTGGTTAAAAAGTATGAACTATAGATTACACTATAACTCAGCACTTTGGAAAATGGAGGCTAAGTGAAATAATGATCGTTATTACCAGATCTGTTTCTTCAGCACTATGCATTCTCTACGAAAGAAATTTTCTTTTTACAGAAAGAAAATTTCACTGAGAGTGAACAATATAAAATTTGGTTATTTCATATGTATATGCACTTGAAAAACAGAGAATTTCAGCATTCCTCATAGCCTTATAATGAATGATCCAAAGGAAATCGTACACTAACTATTTTCAGCTTGCCAGGGACAATATTGAAAGCAATGTTTAACTTGTTTTGGAAGGTATTCATTGATTTTTTCAGACATATGAATGTTTAAATCATTTCCATTCTTGAAATATTGTTAAGTAAGTTCTCGAGTTAGGGTAGAATAAATGCTATGTATCAGATATACACTTGGTGTGAGGAATGGCAGTATGTGTTCATTTAGAAATAGCTGCAATATATTCAAATACACTTTTTAATACATTTAATGTCACAAGAGAAAAAAATTAAAGTCCTTTAGTGGTGTGATGACTTGCTTGTGGCATGCAGATCCTTTTGCACATTTTAATTATTCACAGCAAGTGACATAGCAGTGGTATCCAAGATATGTTCATCACACGTGTTTTGAACCCAAAATATACTTGCTTGTTTATTTACAATTCATATATATGATATTGAATTAATATGTTAGGTACTTTATAAAACATGAACAAAAACAGAAAAAAAAGATGACAGAACTGATACAATGTTTGCTAATCATCATATCTCAGTATCAATACACACAGGATGAGGTTCAAGATTAGTTGCAGTGGTTTTAAACCCATATGTCTTCCATGATCATTTAAAATCGTGATCTATTCATCATATGAAAGTGTGAGCAACTATAAATTGGTTTCATAATAGTACTGAATACATTGGATACTTTTTCTTCCATTCTTGAGATACTTTACTATGTAGGATATGTTTCAGTTCTATCCATGTAAACATAAACGAGGCTCGGCACCTGTGGCTCAAAGGGCTAAGGCGCCAGCCATGTACACCTGAGCTGGCGGGTTCGAATCCAGCCCGGGCCCACCAAACAACAATGACGGCTGCACCCAAAAAATGGCCGGGCGTTGTGGCGGGCGCCTGTAGTCCCAGCTACTTGGGAGGCGGAGGCAGGAGACTCGCTCGAGCCCAGGAGTTGGAGGTTGCTGTGAGCTGTGATGCCACGGCACTCTACCCAGGGTGATAGCTTGAGGCTCTGTCTCAAAAAAAATAAATAAATAAAATAAAAAAATAAAAGAGGTAAAGTCTCCATCTTTTTTAAGGCTGCATAATATTCCATGATATATATATATTTATATATATACCACAATTTATTAATCCATTCATGGGTCGATGGGCACTTGGGCTTCTTCCATGACTTGGCTATTATGAATTGAGCTGCAATGAACAATGTGGTGCAAAAATCTTTGTTATAAAGTGATTTTTGGTCTTTTGGATATACAACTAGTAGGAGAATTGTAGGATTGAACGGCAGGTCTACTTTTAGATCCCTGAGTATTCTCCAAACTTCTTTCCAAAAGGGAAGTATTAGCTTGCATTCCCACCAGCAGTGCAGAAGTGTTCTCTTTTCTTCACATCCACACCAACATCTGTAGTTTTGGGACTTTGTTATGTGAGCCACTCTTACTGGAGTTAGATGGTATCTCAAAGTGGTTTTGATCTGCATTTCTCTGATGATTAAAGATGATGAGCATTTTTACATGTGTCTATTAAGTATAGAATATAAATGTCTTAACACAGTAATTAAGTAAATGAGGTGAGGGATGTATTAACCAGTATGATTTAAGCATTCCAATTTATATATGAAATTAGCACATTGTATCCCATAAACGCATTAATGTATACATGATCTACCTCTTCATGATTTAATACAAAATAAATAAGTAGATAAAATAAAATTGTGGTGGCAAGCTTCTTGCCAAATTTGATTCAATGGTCACCATCATTGCTTCATAATGTGGCTGACAAAGAGTTCAGGCAATGCTTTGTTATTTTCTTGTTGCTTATAATATTAAAATTATCTTCAATTGTCTGGGCATGGTGGCTCATGCCTGTAATCCTAGCACTCTGGGTGGATCATTTGAGCTCAGGAGTTCAAGATAAGCCTGACCAAAGCAAGACCACTATCTCTGCTAAAAACAGGGGAAAAGAAATCATTAGCTGGGCATTGTGGTAGGCATCTGTAGCCCCAGTTACTTCGGAGGCTGAAGAAGAAGGATCACCGAACTCAGGAGTTTGAGGTTGCTGTGAGTTGGGCTGATGCCACAACACTCAAGCCTGGGCAACAGAATGAGATGCTGTCTCAAAAAAAAAATATTATCTTCAATTTATGATAATTCTTTGCAGAATCTTTTAAGAATCTGCTAGTTTGTGAGGGTTTGTTAACACTAAAAACATAGACTTTATAAATCTAGTTACTCAGGCATAATATATTTCACAAAATAACCAAGGGGAAGCCACTGTGAAGCCCCTGGTCTGTGCATCTCATTTTTCCCACGGGAGCCCTCACCTGTCCTCCAGGTAATACCTGACCACCCTGACACATGGACTCAGGATGGTGCCAACGTCAACACAGTCACCATCAATCATCATACTGTTTATTGATGACAAAATAAAGGTAAATGCAAGTTCCAATCAATTTCTTTTCCCACCCAAATAAGTTGTCCCAAGAGCTCCCTGGGTGCATATCCCACTTGGGAGACCACCACGCCATTCAATAAGGCAGTAGTTTACTTCTAAGAGACAATTACACTCACAGAAATCTCTAGACCTAAAACTAGCAAGACAAGGGATGAACTGGCCAAAGAGATAGTTAATTCATGTGTTGTTCTTTTTAACTTTTAAAATTATTAACTACAATTCATAAATAGGAAGGTGAATAAAAAAAAAATTCATGTTTGGCTCTATACTGCCCATGGCAATACCTGCCCAGTCAAAATATCCAACACTGCCAGCACCCCTAGAAGCCCTCCAGGCCCTTTCTTTTCCCTCTCTTAGAGGTGACCACTATCCTGATACCTGATTCTTACAGTAGTAAGTTCCTTGCTTTTCTTTATAGTTTCAGCCACTTTTGTATGCACACCTTAGCAATAGAGTTTAATCTGTTTCCAGACTCCTTATGAATATAATAGGACTGCTGTGTATTCTTTTGTATTTTCTTTCTTTGAATGCTATATCTGTAGGATACATCAATGTTACTGTGTTTTAGCCCTAGTCCATTTTTCCCTGCTGTCTAGTATTCCAACATATTACACCACAGTTCATTCATCCAGCCTACTATTGATAGAGACCATGTTCACATCTCTGAATGCAAATGTATATAGATTTCTCTAGAATAGACACACACACACACAAGTAGATAATTTATTTTTTTAAAAAAAAAAAAGTAACCTAAGGGAAATTAATTCCAATGCATCTCTTGGCAGTTAATTTTAATATTAACTAACTCTTACGTAGCCATGAGGCAAGTTCATTAAATCACTACATTTACCTTTTAGTAGACTTTCACTTCTACATATTCAGTAAATCTGAACTAGGACATTAAATGCATTTTACTCTGTTAAAAACAATTTGAAAATTCCAATGAATTTATTGAAACCTATTTCTCCAATCTCTTTTTTTCTCTCTCTCCCACTGTACCTTTCTCTTTCTCTCTAGACACACACACACTTTTAAAACATATTATAACCACATTTTTCAATTGGAAGAAAAGCAGAGTATATATAATCATATTTTTCCTCTTAATGATGAAATAAATTATATAAATGGAGAGAACAAAATGTTCATTTAAATTTTAAAGCAATTTTGCACCAAAAGAGTTTCAAGTTAATACCAATCAAGTCTAGGAAGCCAAAAATGTTTTTTCTGTAACCAAACTAAGGAGCACAAGTGCAAATGATGAGGATTAATTTCAAATTCAGTCTCCAATGTCTTCATTCCCACTATGAGTGTTCTCCAAATGGAGCACGGAAAGAGATAACAATACTGTGGCACCAGCACAACATGCTCAGTGGTCCACAGTTGTCTTACTGGTATAAAATATTATAACTAATATTTATTATTGTGCCAGGCACTTTGCACACACCAACTCATACGTGCAATAATCACACTAGCTTGTCCGATCATCAAAAAAAATGATAGGTGCTATCATTCTTCCCATTTTACAAGAACGGGAGGCACAGAGAGGGAAGGTAATTTGCCCACGGTCCCAAGGCTATAAGTACTTGATTTGGGATTCACAACCAATCCTCCTGCAGCTTCAGTCTATATTCTCTATACCACCTTGAAAAATGTCAGTTTTGTTGTTGTTAGCATTATTATCGTTGTTTCGGTAACAGCCAGAATAATTCTTTAAGATAAAGACAAAATGAGTGAATCGCAGGGGTAAAAAAATCTATGTATATTTGTTTTGATTTATGAGAAATTTGTGGAAATGATTATAACCAAGCAACTCTCTAATTCTGGGAGAACTAATTAAGAAATGAATTAAGGGATTCAATAGGTACCCAAATTAGTCATTAGAACTCGAAGATCTGTGAGTTCTGGTCTGAATCCAGCTTTAGCACTTGCACCCAAAATAAACATGACCAGTAAGTGCCAGAGCTCACAATTAAAATGGATTTCTATGGCTTATGTGTCCACATGGGACAGGCCTCTTCCTAATTGAATTCGGACACCTCCTCAGTTATTGTGGGTTTCATTTGCATCGTCCCAGTCTTTCCCAACCACTGGCAATAGGATTATGCTGAGGGAGAAATCATTTCAATCAGTGATGTCTGCAGTACAAGCATAAAAAGATAAAAGTAAAGCCTCTGAGCTGTAATTAGAAAATTCCTTAAGCGTGCTCATGTGGTACAAATGCTTCAGACTACTAGAGGCTGGCAAGACCAGTTACAGAAGGGAAGTCTAATGTCACCATTCGGCCCAACATGCGATTAATCTTTCGCAGGCCAAAACATTCCTGCTTTCTATTTCTAATATGATTAGTGACAGACAGCTGGAGGCATCTCATTCCCCTGACAAAAATATGATCAGAATTGTTTTCAATTGGTACATCTTTCCATCAAGCTGTTGCCTTCCAGCAGAATAATCAGACTTTCTGATTATTTGGTCTACGTTTCAAGAAAACAGGAATTGATTGCGCCCTTGCTTGCCTGATGGGTAGGAAGCTGCCAGAATTTACATGGTAACTCTTCAGTTGCCTAACCAAAAAAAAACTAAGCAGTGCGTGTATGGGTGTGTATGTACTTGCACGCAAGCATGCTAATTTGTATTTGGAAATGAGAGAGGGAGAGAGAGAATCAACCAGTTGTTTTCATAATAATTTTCTATGAACAACTATAAAGAAAAGTGTTTTCTATGGTGATTCAGATATGAGGAAGTAAAATATTCTATTCCATTCATGGAAAACAACCAATGTTAATGGCTCTTTAACAAGTTACAGTCACCTTCTGACCACTAAAGGTTTGGGTTTATGGAGAAAGAATCAAATTTATATTAACAGTAATAGAAATATCCAGGAGGCCATAAGACCTCATTAATTTGCACTACCTCCATTTGGAATTTATGATCATTTGACAGGGTCTGGACCAAGGATGACCTTTTCACAAGGGATATACGGCTTGTTAAGAAAATTAATTTAAACAAGACTGCTGGAGGGAAAAATAAAAATATTTTTAAGCACGAGTATGAACCTAAAACAACAACATGCTTGCCGTCCAGAACATGCTTTCAAAATATCCATGCAAATACCAGTAACTGATACCAGTAACAGTCACCGTTCTATCCAACGTCGATCTTGCGTAGGTTAACTTTGCATACACGAGCTTGACGCGTCTGAACATCTGTGCCAGGTGGGCGTAATTATCCCCACCTTAGAGAGGACGGAAATGAGGCTCAGAGAAGTGAGCGGCGTGTAAGGACAGCACAGTGACGGGCCAGCACAGGCCACCTTGCGAGCCTGGTCCCTCCAGTCCCCGTAGGGCTGACTGAGGCTGCTGATTCCAAGTCAGGCTTCCAGAGTCACCGGAGCATGCTCCTCAACAGCAGGGACGACCAACAACCACCAAAAAGGCCACCGCCAGGCAGTCTGGCTCTACAGCCCACCGCTCTTAACCATAATCTCCCCTAAATCACAAGAATGTCATTTTGTTTGTTTGTTTTTGGTACTTCAAAATACTCTGCGCACATGAAATTGCCCCGAAGATCCCCACAGAACCACCAATGTACGGACTGTGGGTGGGGAGGCGTCCTCAGGCCCGGGTGAGGACAACCTCAGTGTGTACGTTCCAAGCGAGGACTCTGGGGCCCGCCCTGGGAGACGGCTGAACCCAAAGGCTGTGCCAAGGCGCCCAGCCGTGAGCTGCAGGTGCAGGGGCAGCCGGCAGCATAGGCAGAAGGGGGATGCGGAGAAGGAAGAGCCCTCCGTACTCACCTGGGAATCCACAGAGAGGCCCGGGAGCAGCCCTGGTTCCGAAGTGCTCTAGGAGAAAGGAGATTGGGGAGGTCAGGCGGATCTCGCAGCAGAGCCACACCACCCATTTCCTCCGGCAGCCGCATCCAGACGCAGGGTCTGAGCCCGGTGCACAGGGAGTTAGACCTCCCCCATGGCTTAATGACCACGTGACCTGGGGTAGGTGGAAGAACCTCTCTGTGCCTCAGTTTACTTGACAGGAAAATGAGGATAATAACAGTACCTTCCTCACAGAGCTGTTGACTGGACGGGCCACACCATGTGCGATGCCTTCAGCACACTGCCCAGCATGTGACAGCGACATTTAATAACAACGCTGATTAGCTAACATTTATTGCTTAGCATCACCGTAGGGCTTCCCACAGACTAACCCCTTCCATACTCGGAGGTAGGCACTGGTATCGCTGGCATTTACAGATTTCAGAAAATGAGGCACAGAGAGGTCAAGTCAGCTGTCTCACAAAGATAGGCGAGGCCAGGGGGTGCAGCTGGGATTCCAACTGTGGCAATGTGTCCCTAGAGCCTGGACTGTTCACCACACAATATCCTGCCCAATTTATTAAAAATGTTAGCTATTGTTATTATGGTATTCTCCTCTCTCAAGAGAGAGCCTATAAGGGACACACAACCCCACATAAGTCACCATCTGGCCACTAATCATCCAGGCAAAGAGAAGGGTGCCAAGGTCGTAAGTCAACCAACCACTCACTCGCTTGCTCACTCACCCCGCATTTCAACTGCGTCTTCAGAATCCCTGTGCTCAAAAGCTCTACTGAGCACTCTGTGAGGATTCAAATGCTCTGGTCACTGACCGACAGAGTCAGAAGATCACCCTCCATGACAAGACTGGAGAACAGCAGCCAGAGATACGCTGGCAAGACGGGACAGGGGCCCCGGGAATGACGTGCTCTCTGGGTGGCCTTCTCCAAGTCAGCAGACGTCTCTGGGTTGCTTCTTTAAATGAGAGGACTGACCTAGCAATCCCAAGATTTATTAATCTACACGTCTGACTTTCCTTCAGACTAACATTTTCTCCAAGGTCCATTTCTGGGAGAATATCTTGTCACCTCTAATTTATCCAACAAACCTTGCCTGAACACGTGCCAGGCACCGTGACTGCTGCCCAGGATCTCAACAGGGGGTGCAGCCTGCGCTTGGTAATTAGCTCTGTAAAGCAGGGCAAATTCTCATCACATGAAATTGTGGCAAGCAGGGGACGAGGGAAGAATGCCAACCTGAGGACAACCACACACACTCAGCCTGCCCCAGTCTGCACCAATCCCAAATCCCAGGGCCCCGTGTCTCAAGGGCCCATAGTTTGGGAGGGAGCAGGGTGTCATGCTAAGCTAATGGGGAGGATAAAAATGTGAAAAATGAGGCAGAAACCAAACAACTAATGGGCTGTTTGGGTCCCAAGTTACATTTGTTCTCTATAAGTTAATAGTGTTGTATGCAAAAAGCTGAAGAGACAAGAACTCAGCTGGTATTGAACTACTTGGCTTCCTGGACATTTACACCAATGCCACACTTTAAACTGATAGAAAGCTTTTCTTCTCCCTGTGTGTCTGTGTGTGAGCAAGCGTCTGTGTGTGAGAAGCGCCTGCTTCTCTGGGAAACATTTACTTCCACACATGATGCTACTGACTTTATTTAAAGATCACCTTAGGTATGTTTGCTTTCACAAAAACTCCTTGGAGGAGAATAATTTAGTGAGTGTAACACTTCTATTAAAAAGGAATTGATTTCAAAATATGCATTTCAAACTTTTGACAAAAACAATTTCTTGATTTTCTTTATGTACCACAAAAGGCAAATGCTGTTAGGTGGACAAAGTAATAAATAACATGACTTGTCAAATGAGATATTAAACATTGATGGATTTAATTTTTAATGAAGACTTTGAAACATACCCCAGAATATCCATCAATCTTTGACATAGGAAGAAACAGCATTTGGGGTAAATTCCATCCCCCACTGCAATAGAAGTCAGCACCAGATATTTATGGTTCTCAGAAAGGACAATGATGGTATCTTTTGCAGAAGGATTAAATGTTTGCAGCATATGTGTTTAGAAGGCACAAAATAGTCAAATATGTCACGCGTTATTTGGGTAGGTTTTGAAGTAATGGATATACTATCTTTGCTATGTTTCTACCAAAGTACCCTATGCATGAGAGTCTATAGAAAATTGGGTTCCTAAATTGCCTCGGAAAGGGATTCTAAAAATGTTTTATGCAATGGTAACTTGGCCAGAATACATGCATAAACCTCAAAGATGACAACTTTGAGGTGCAATCCTCATTTGGATACATAAATTATAGTTTTGTTAAGCCCAGAAAGAAAAACAATAGAAATTTTTAGTAGTGGTTATCCTTGGGGTAAAGGATCACGTGTGATTTTCTTCTTTTTTTATAACTTTCCAAACTTTCTATGCGTGTGTCTTAACAATTTGAATTTTGTTTCTCCTAGCTAATGATATGGAAAACAGCCTCATACACGAAGAAGTGAAAGGCTTTGGAATTAGACAAATGGGTTCAAATCCCAGAATGTACCCTTTCTACCTCAGCACCCTTTTTAAAATGAGAATAACAACATGGACATTGAAGCATTATTTTGCCTATCAGAGGTGAGATATTTTAAGAACTTAGCACAGAGTGGGAGCTGATGAATGGGAGTCCCTCCTGTAGTTAAAGAACACAGAGATAATAGATTAGGCTTTTCTGATAACTAGCAGTAAATTTGTCAGTGTTTGTAAACTGATCTTGCAGTTCATTCGTTTATAGAAATACCGTGAGTTTGTTAACAGATAACTCCCAGAAATCTTCTAACAGGTAAAAGTCCAGAAAAAGTGTAAGTAGAAATGGGCTTCTACCCCATCCTCCTTTCCATTTATTAGATTCTTGGGTTTACCTGTGCTGTTACTTTACTCACGGACTTGCTCAGAAATCCTCTGGCTGGGGCAGGAGCTGGGAGGGGGACTAAAGCAGATCTATTTGGAGATTGAGAAAGAAACCACAGCTCCCACAATCAAGGGCTCTTCCCTGGTGCCAGTCCTCGTGATTAAAGCAAGCAAAATAAATCTTGGAATTGCTTAAATGAGGGGTAAGGGACAAGATTATAGATTCTCTGGCTTTTCCTTCTTTTTAATGGTAGCTATGTTGATATTTTCATCCTATTCATCTGAAGGTAGTTCAATCAGTTAGGTTTATGATAAAATATATGTACTCAACAAAATAGGGCTGTGGGGGAAATGTTGCCCTTGGATATGTGTTGCTGTACCTTGACTACAGCAAGAAATATTGATTTAACTGGCTTTAATACCAAGTCAGGTATTTGTTGACATGTGGAAATGAAAAATAGCAAAACCATGAAAAGCTTGATCTATAGGTCAAATCCCATTTCAGCTCACTCCAAGGGATGGTGCAAAGTCTTCGGCTGCATTGGAACTGTGTTCTACTGATGCCCCCATCACAGACAATGGGGATTTATAATGGAATTTGCTACAGAAATGAATATTAGTAAAGATTTCTATGTAGTACAATTTATTGTAGAAAGTACAACAGGAAAAGAAATCATTGCATACGTAAGCTCTCCCTTCTCTCAACTCTGGAAATACAGCTTTCTTTTTACCCAAGGTATGCATGCTTTTTCTTTTCAACATCTGATTCCTCTTTGGTCCTCTCTGTACCTAGTACGAGCAGACACTCGGGAAACAAGCTAAGTGAATGCTTTGGTAACAAAGCAAAGGAGAATGTAAAAATTAGAAATTGAATATAGAATTATTCAATTTCAAATTAGAAATCAGAATATAAAATTTAGAAATTGACTCAAAATGAGCATAGCAAGCAGGGTTAGTCCTTACTACCCAGCACACTCAGGGAATCTTGGGACCGGGGGCCCCCAGCTGGCTCTCTACTGTGTTAAGTGGTCACAGAGGCTTGTCTACAATGTCTAGCACTTAGCTCACACACTCCCACCCCTGGGGAACTCCACAGAGACTTTCCGATCATTAGTTGCCTGAAATGCCTTCAAGGTCCAAGAGCACAGCCCAAGCAAGGTGGCCAATAAGCAAATCCCATCCTCCTACAGGAATGAAAGAAAGGGCCATCTCTAGGACTGTCTGGGAGGCAGTAACAGCCTGGGAAGGTTGGTTAGCCTGGAGCAGCCCAGGGAAAGAGAGTAGTGCAGCCCCAGGATGGGACTGGCTCTTGCAGGCCAACCTAGAAGCAGTTTTTGATACCTTAACTACATAACAAAGGCTGGGAGAAAACCCAAAAGAGATGTCAGAAAAGCTACCAAGAGTGTTCAACTTCTTTTTTTCTCTGCCCCACATTGGAAGATTAAGAGCTATCATGGGCCACATATTACATATACAAACACTAATGAAAGCTGATTAGCAAAAAAGGGTCCATGCATACTGTTCAATATCGTACACCACAGATAAGCAAAACCGTCCTCAAAAAATCAGCACGAGGCCCACAGGCCACTGGGTGGACACCCCAGCACAAACATTACCCCCTCAAAGTTCCTAACTTCTCATTCCCTTTCCTTCTCCCATCCAGCAGTGTGATTTCTTTAATGACCAAAGAGTTTCCTATAATTTTCTATAATGCAATCTTGGAATATCTTTTCTATATTACAGTCTTTTTCTTTGAGCTTTTTTAAAATTGAAAGTTAAAATATGTATCGAATATTCTAGTTTTGTTTCTATCTCAAAAGGACGTAATAGATCTAAACTTCTATTTCTATAAAGGTCTTTATTGTGTTCAAGGGAACCAATGATTGAAGCCCAAGCATCCCCTTCTCCCATCAGAGGACTATGTCCTAGGAGTGAGCATCTAGGCTTCCAGAGATTCTAAACTGGGCACCAGGGGTTCCAGGGCAGAGAAAAGGCCTGTCCATTATTACTAGATAAAATATAAGCAAAGAGTTATCTGATGGTCTGGAAAGATTTGCTCTAGGAGTGACATATTTTATAAACATTCCCATTCTTCATTTGAAAATATTTTAAATGATAAATTGGCTCCTCTTATAATGGAATGACCTGTGGTCATTAATTAATAACTTAGAAATGATTCATGAAAGAATTTTTGAGTTAGCCAAATGACTTGCTCAATACATTTGATCTTCCAAATGACCTTTGACTGCATAGTGACCACTGTTTCCATTTGAGAGCTGAGAGAGCTAAGTCGCGGGGATAGCACAGCTCTTTACCCATGGTTAGATAGCTACTACGCAATAAAGCCATGTCTTAAATCCAATCTGTAGACCCCATATCTAATTCTCTGCTCGCATTTCTAACTACTCACTAGTCGTGTAGAGAGCTCAAATTTAACTTGTTGGATCCTTCCAACTTGAAATACCACCGTGGGGGAAATAGTTATCAACTAGCCAAGTTGGTGGTCATGTTCTGTCAAGATCCAAAACCATTTTGGATGCCAGAACACGAATGACCCTGTTTCTTCCTTACAAGATCTAGAAGGACTGAAGGAAAATTAAAACAATCCTAAGACAAAAATGTGCAAGCTCAAGGGCTACAAAAATTCAAGAATTCAAAAATTAAAGACAGCTTTCTTTACTGGACAATAGTGAGTTATAGACTCTGCAACAAAGTACCTTTTGGATATGAAATATTACTACTATTCTTTTCCACTCTTTCCTAAGCATCGAAACCTACAAAATGACAAACCAGGATTACCCTATTAAAAGACAACTTCAATTGTTCCTTTGTTCTAAGAAACTGTGTGTTCCATACTGACTGGCAATACCTGTACCTTGATCTTCACATTAATTATGCATTTTCCCTACAAAATTGGCTGCCACACTACACCCTGTAAGTCAGATTTCAGAGCTGCCAAGAGAAATGTTCCAAATGGCTGACTTTTTAAAGACAACCTGTCAGTGCACCAAATAATTCTTTGGGGGTTTATCCCGATGTACTTTATGTCTCCCTTACACTTACACCTATAGCAATTATCACAGCTCTTTGCTGATGTATCATCTTACAGTTGAGGCTAAAGATTTTTTTCCATTCAACTCCTAATATACAAGTAATGAAATACACAATTCCTTTGACAGCATCAATTTACTTAGGGTGTTGTTATTGCTTAATTCCTAAACCAATGTATGTGAAATACTCTGGTTCCTAGGGAGATAAGTAATTCTGTCCTAGTCCATACAACTTAAACAAACGGTTTTATATTTTTAACTAAATAAGGATTTTCTTCCTTGAGGCTTCTTTTTATCAAATAATATCAATGCTTCATTTCCTTTAGTTAACACCTTATTTTAAGGAGGCTTGATTCCAAAATACATAAGAACATACACACGCAAGCAGTTCTGTACCAAGCCAAACGTTCCAGCCAAGTGCTCTCTCTTTTACCTGGCACTGAGTGACATTTTATAGAAAGCACAAAGGTAACTATTCATTCTGCCAGCCTCGAAAAGATAGGCATGAACTACATGCCAGAAAGAAAAAAGCTTAAGTTTTGAAATCAGACAACTGGCTTAGAATACCATTTCTATCTCTACTATCTCTACGACCTTGAGCAAACTACGTTTCCCCCCTCAGCTATCTCATCTGAAAAATGGGGGTAACCAATTTACCTCAAAGGGGCTGTGAAAGTGAAATGAGAATTTTGCTGTAAAGAACCTAGCCTATAACCTGACACATAAGTAGACAATAACAAAATGTTAGGTATTTTTCTGCTTCTCCAAAAATTCCACTAGTAATTCACCTTCAATCTGTTACCTACGCATGAAAAATAACATAAAGGATATTAGCTGTGCTGCTCCTTATGGTAGCAAGGAATGGAAAGTGGTTTAGACATAGATAATTGCCAACATTAAGGTATAGTCATATGTTGAAATTTATGCAGTCATTCCAAAATATTTTTCAAATAATAATTTATATCAAGGAAAGCTTTACCCCAGAATTTAAGTGAAAAAAGTAGAAGTGAAAATTTATATAATAATAATAATGGGTCACATTTACTGGGTGTATACTATGGGCCAAGAATCATGCTATCTACTTTACGCGCATTATCTTATTACTTCTTACAATAAACTTATTAGGTGTATTCTACTATTATCTGTATTTTATGGAAGTAGGAATTGAGGTTTGTGGAGTTCAAGCTACTTTCAGTAACTACATAAGTAGTATAGCCAGGACTTGCATCTCAAACTATTTGATTCTAAAGCACTTTTAACTAGTAGGTCATACTGATTCTTTAATAGAAACCTCCCATGTCTGCCATGAACCTAGTGTACAACACACAAACATATGTGCACACATGCACTTACAGTCACACAAAAATATATGCCTGGAAGGAAAACGTATCAAACGCTAATAGCAATAATCTCTGGGTAGTGACATTGTAGCTGACTTTTCATTTCCTCTTTAGCCATTTTTAGTATTTTCTAAATACAGTGAATACACATTGTTATTACAATAAGAAATTTTTTTTTCAAAAAAGAAAATGCAAGCACACTTTGAAAAATATAAATTATTATACAAATACTCATATTTGTGTAGCAATAGCTTATTCCTCGACTTATTATTGATTTGGATTTGTCAGGGCTGTTGTTCTTTTAAGTTATTGTTTTCTATCTAGCCCACGGCAAAAGACATGTTAAAAAAACTATTTTGTACATGAATATAGCAAAATATGGCGCAGAAAGCATCGTATGTGTTATTTGACAGATATTTGACATTAATATCAAAAGTCAAAGAATTTGTGGGAGAAAAACAAAAACCCTCTTTTCAAATGATACAGAATTTTCTGCTTAGAGAAACACATCCATTAGTGACATAAAGCCTTCAGTGCCTTCTCTGTCCTGGTCACATTAGTGATACTGTCATGGAGCCATTTACGTAGGCACCAGCATCCTGTTTGGACGTGCCTCAGCCTGACAGGTGTCTGTCCCAGAAGGCATGAATATAATGATTGTCGGAGTGACACATAAGGAGTAATTTCCTGTCACCCTACCAATTTGTTTTAAGAGCAATGATTCCATAAAGAGAAGCAAACAATGTATTGAACAGCTATGTGTCTGAACCAAACAAGTGCATACGAGTTCAAATCATAGGTGAGGTATGATTTTATTTTACAAAATTGTTTTTTTCTTTTAAGAGAAATTAAAAATAAGTTTATTTAGATATGAATTTCGGTAACATCAAAAGAAAAATTAACGGCACCTAAATGTTACTCCAAATGAATCTAGTTCTTCACAACAGGGGCTCAATGAATGGAATCAAGTGGGCCAAAAATGAGTGTATTACTTGTACTTGACCAAGTCTGTCCCAGACTACAGGAGAAAGATTATCAAAGTAGTTAAAAAAAAAAAAAAACCTAATGAAATTCACATATTGGTGTCCAGAAGTCTCTTGGGGAAAGTCACAGGGCTCTACCTTTGGCCTGTCTTAGCATATTATCAATGACAGAGAAAGTATCATTTTCAAACGTGCAATTGATAAATAAGTGGAAAAGTATCACTAATAAATGGAATTAGAAAATTAGAATTCAAAACTATCTTGATAAAGAGGAAAAGTCATTTGGCAAAGAGAGAAAATTTAACAAGGATCAACATAAAGTCCTCTAAATAGGCACACACCAACCAGCTCAAATAGAGAGCAAGGGAGATTGCAAAGGCTTTGCAGCAATTGTTAAGAAGAAAAGAGCTAGAAGTTTTATTTGGCTTGGTATATGAACTGACAATGTGCTGCTCCTGATTTATAAGGAAGACCAACAAAATATTTGACTAGCTTAACAAAACAAAGGTGCCCTGACGAAGGGGGTTAATAGCAGCCCTGTGTTCTCTATTGCTCAGAGTACCCAGCGGGGTGCTGCGTTCAAGATGCTCCATTTCTAAGATGGCCTGGGCAGAGTGCTGGGCACCCAAAGGAGTGTTAACAGCATGAGGAAGAGCAGTTAAGAGAACAAGGATCGTATACCCCAGAAAGGAGGCAACTTTGAGGAGGAGATACAGTCGCTATATCTGAAGAGCTACACACAGAAGGGGCACGCTTATTCCATCGCATTCCAAAAGGTGGATGGAAGACCAACAGGAAGCTGCTCCAGGAGGAAGAAGCTCTAAAAATACAGAGAGTGCCTAAAAAATGTACACACATTTTAAGAAAGGAAAAAACTGCAGTGCCTAAAAAATGTATAAACATTTTTAAAAAGGAAAAAACTGCATTAAAATTGCAATACTCAATATATACTGATAATGTTTATTATCTTGCATATTGTATCTTGTATCTCCTTTAACTGCAGAAGTCAAATGTGACTTGAGTATTATTATTTTATTCTATTTTAATTTTATGTTTTATGTTGAGACAGGGTCTCTTTGTTGCCCTTAAGGGGCGACAAGTAAGAGTGCCATGGTGTCATAGCTCATAGTAACCTCAAACACTTGGGCTCAAGAGATCCTCTTGTTTCAGCCTCCCAAGTAGCTGGACCTATAGGCGCTGACCACCATGACTGGCTAATTTTAGAGATGGGGTCTCGCTCTTGCTCAGTTGGTCTTGAACTCCTGAGCTCAGGCAATCTGCCTGCCTTGGCTTCCCAGAGTGTGAGGATTATAGGCATGAGCCACTGTGCCCAAACTGAGTATTATAATTTTAATACAGATTTTTTTCTTTCTTAAAATGGATACACATTTTTTTGTACCCTCTGTATTTTTGCTCACCTGTGTTTGATAATGAGCACTGGCCTAAACACAAGTCAGACGAAGTCCAACTCTAAAGGGGCTTAAGACCTAGGAGGATAGCAGAATGCTGTCAGTAGTGTTATGTGGCATCAGAAAATCATAAACTCCTCTTTGCTGAATAGGTTCAAATGGCAATGGGGAGAATGTGGAAGGGACTCCGGCATTTGTTTGGACCTTAGGCCACACTATCCATTATCCCTTTCCAACATCCACATTCTACGCTTCCAATTTCTTCTTTGTAACCCTCACGAAGATACTACCAGTACATTTATGTAAGCATTATCTAAATAAGCCTGACCTTAATAAATGAGAAAAAACCTGTAAATTTAAATGCAACCCAGAAATTCTACAAAAGTTTGGAAATTATGAATTACTGTTGCCATGGAAACCTTGGTTGATCTCATCCACAGCAGCTGAGACGATTCTTGCTCAGGGACGACCAGAACAATAAGTGAGTTTGTACATTCAGTGCCACACCACAAACCAGCACTAAGTTACATTTCCAATGCCTTTATTTTTAATTTTTGAGGCAGTCGATTTACATTTCCTCCTTGATGATCACGATTTTGATGTGACACTTAAGTGGAAGCTATGGTATTACAGTGGGTGACCAGTCGCTTCAAGAGACGAAGAGGTCACTGGAAGCACTGAGTCCACCATCCAGATTCCACATGGGAAATAAGTGGGGAAAGACAAAACCTGCCAGATCAGGACATCTGCAGTCGTGGTAGCCAGCAAATAACTTCCATTTTCCCCTTGACTGCCCACATTCCTACAATAAACACTTGTGGATCAGAAGTGCAGTGTGTGAGATCGGACTGTTTCACTGCTGTTTACAGCACTTCAAAAGAATGGGTTTCCTCAGCTATGTATTAGGTGTCATTATAATACATGAAAGTCAGCCCACGCTGAGAATAACATTGCCTCCAATCAAAATCATTCTTCCCTTAGTATACCAAAGCTTTTTCCCTCTTCTTGTAAACAGCAAATGCTACAACAAAAGAACTTCCCAAACACCCACAGTTAAGGGAAACAATGGCTCCAACAAAATTAGTCTGAAAAATCTGGTGTCTAATTTGTATATGAATCTTCCTTTTCAGGGTATTTTACTGGTTTTCTTTATTTGCCGTTTATCAGCAAAGAATAGAAATAGAAGTTTATTTTGATGGTAGTACACCTGACTATTCAGAGATTCAAAAACTTGCTTTGTTAATTGTTATGCTCTTCTGGCAGAGGATGTAAACATGCCTTTTTTCCGTGGCTTCATGCTGTATCCATAATCTCAAATGAGCGTTTTTCACAAATGCAAATAATAGGCCAGACTAGACTTAAGCAAAATGTGAAGGCAACATCCTTTTGATCTTTTTTCACCCCTGGTTGTGTAAACTCTGGGCCCCTTGACCCAGATTTCATATCTTCTTCCTTTTCAGTCTCAGGGAAGGGTCTATAAAAGTATTCAAATTCAACCTAAGAAGTATAGGTCTAATACATTTAGCTTACCACTTGCATATCAGTTGCATTTCAGTCCCCGGTGCTGGGCACTTTATATTTTATCTTACTTAGTCATACAAAATCATAACCAAACAGTGGTATCACTAATTTCATTTCACACATAAGAAAACTGAGGTTCAGGGAAATGAAATTCATATATACAGCAACTGATGAGGAGTCAAAATCAGGTCTTTGAAGTGCCTAAGCTTGTCTTCTTTTCCTTCTAAGCCATCCTGGCTGGATTTAGGAAAGAAAATAGAGTTTGTATGATATATCCTTTCACATATTAGAGAGCAAGAAAGAGAAAGTGCCCTTTGCAAGAGTATGGATTTTGAAAGCCTACCACAAAGGCAGCCACTTTTCTCAAATGCACATAAGACCAACCTTCCCACTAGAGACAAACACACAGATATATCATAATTTAAGGAAATCAGCCCTATACTTGCCTTCCCCTGCTCCTTCCAAGTTGCACATGTGGTACCAATGGGACCCAGAGATCAGTGGGGCTGCCAATTAATAGCCGTGGTTGGTGTCAGGGGTCTGGACCAGGGAAAAGCCAGTATCTAGGCCGGTTATTCAATTCCACAAGTTTCCTGACCCTTGCTGGTAAGTGTGAGTATTGAAGAGCCCCATAGCTCAGGACATTACCATCCCAAGAAGTCTTGGAGCCTAAACATGCAGGATTCCTACACAAAAACTCCAAACTGGGACTTGGGAATATAGGAGCCCTGTGTAAAAGTGAAGACTTGGTTACCCAAGAGTGATGCTGGGTTAGGGCTACCTGGGTAAGCTGTGTGGTCAATCCAATGGTGAGTCACTTAGGGTCAGATGAAAGGGAGCTGTATTCCCCGTGCAGAGGGTCCAAACTGGTCACAAGTCATGCACACAGGGAAGAAGTGACCACACCAGGGTCACAGTTGACCACACCAGGTCAACTCTTCTCAGGCCATTTTCCCCGGATGTATGACTTTCAAACTTTTATTTTTAGCATATGAACCTCTCCTCTAAACAAAATCTTATACAAATACCTACTATGCAAAGCAAAGACAAAACAGCTGCCCAGACTGAAACCAAGGAGGGAAGTTCTTCAAGAAGAGTTCAACAGAGTAAACACAGGGCGCAGATCACCAGCAGGGAAGACGTGCAGTCACACTGCCTATCCCCTTCACTGGACCCTTCTCTAGAGAGTCTTGCTTCTTCCTGCCCCTTCCTCCAGGAGGGTTTCTCCCTCCTGCTCCAACCTGATCAGCTCTGGTTTCTGATCACAGGTTGGCTTCTCCACTGTGAACACACAAAGCTCTGCACACTCTCAGGGCATAACACACTATCTTACAGGCCTTTCTGGCAGCCCATATGCCCTTTGGGCCACCTGGTTAGAGATAGCTGCCCTCACTGCCTTAAGGCAGAGCTAACTTCTGTACAGCACTTAACTTTGTGAGCACTTACTTTTTGCCTGATGTACAACAGCCATATGATGTGCACAGTATTGAGACTCAAGATTCACTGATGTATTAACTTGGTCAGAATCCTAGAGCTGGAGGGTGGGGAGTAGGGATGCAGCCTGGTGGGAAGGCACAGTGGCAAGAAAGGGGACCCCAGAGACTCGGCTCTCAGTGTTTCTCCTGGTGCCTCACAAGTAGGTGTCCAGGAAACGCCACTCCACTTTCCCTTCCCCTGCTCTTCCTGTCTATCTCAAACCCTCCTGCCCACGCCACAAGAATTCCTACTTCCCACTCCTGATGGAGCCTGGGTAGGCCTGGTGCGACGGTGTTCCTTCATAGCACTTTCTACTCTGTGCACACCATATGTATGACTCCTCAGAATCTGTCCGTCTGATTCTGAATCTTACTCCAAAAACTTAGTACCTGTGGTTTACAGAAACAGCATCTACCGCTTCTCTGTACCCATAGGGCTGGCTCAACCATTCAAAAAGCTCATAGGCTTAGCTCCCACAGGCCTTAGCTCCTGGTAATGAGGAGATGTTCTACAACAACACTGTCCAATGAAACTACAAGGTGAGCCAGGCATATGATTTAATAACAACATTCAAACAAAAGAAATATGAAAAAACAGCTTTAATTATATATTGTTTTTAACCCACAATATCCAAAACACTGCTGTTTTAACATGTAATTAATATTACAATTGTTCACATGAGCTATTTTCCATTTTTATTTTCAGATAAAGTCTTCAAAACCGTGGTGTATTTTACACTTACAGCACATCTCAACTTGGACTAGCTCATTAGCCACATGTCGCTAATGGCTACAGTACTAGACAGCACAGTCGTGTAATCTCTTCTTTGTTCCCATCCCCCCGTCATTGCTTTCTTAAACAACTCACTTCCTTTAGTGGAAATGATATGAGCAAGTGGGGACCAGGATCATTAGAGAACACCTGATACATACTGGAAGGGAAGGCCCAGATCACAGGGAGCTTAGGTTTGAACCTACAGATGCAGAAACTCTGCTGAAGGACCTTAAGCAGTGGAGTTGCATGATCAGATTTACCTCTTAGAGAGGCAGCAGTGTGCAGCATGGATTTGGAGGCAGGCCAGGCAGCAGGCAGAGACACTAGTAGCAAGGCCACTGCAGCCATTGTCTGGACAAGGGAGGAGGGCCTGAGCCACGGCAGTCATGATGGTGATGGTACAGAGAGGAAAGAGCATATTCAAGAGAGTTTGAAAATAGTCTCTACAGGGCTTGGTGGCCAATAAAATGTAGGGGCCGAAAAAAAGAGAGAAGTCTAGAACAATTTCCAGATTTTTAGCTTGGTAAAACAAGTTTCAGGCATTGAGATAGAGAACACAGAAAGAAAAGGCTGAATTAGAGCTGGGGAAGTGAGGTTTTGAGCTTGTTGAGTTTAAGGTACCTGGAGTAGAGTTCAGGGTTGGAGATGCAAATTTCCGACGGAATCAATGGCATTTAAGTGGCAGCAGAAAACAGTGAACAAACAAGCTGCTCCAGGGCAAATGTGAAGAGGGAGCAGGGGGCTGAAGGCTGAACTGAAGGCAATGCTGAGGTTTGGAAGGAGAGGACCCTGAACAGAAGGCCAAAGGGTGCAGTTGAGCAACAGGAAAAAAAAAAAACTGAGAGAGAGGGATGAGTCAGAAAACAGGTGAGCAACATTTCAGGAAGCAAAGCAGATGGCATGCAAAGGTCAAGAAAGAAAGGAGAATCTTGGACAATAGAACTGGTGGCTTGAGAAAAGAGGCAGCCAGGATGAGAGGCCAGGACTGCAGGGGCTCGGAGGTGAAGGGGAAGGGGGAGGCCAGACATGTGTGAGGACCTGTGCTTCAGGAGCCACCTGCTAAGACCAGGAATGAGGTGGAACAAAGCAAACCAGGAGAGGGGACCGTGGGGATTTCGTCTGTCTTGTTCTTTGTTTTTGTAAAGGATGAGAAAGACTTGGGTATGCTTAGGTGCTGAAAGAAAAGGATGGTTGAGACTCTGAAGAAGAGATAATGGAACAAAAGCCTTGAGGAAGCAAGAGTGGATGGCATCTGGAAGGATTAAGCTCAGATAGAAAGGAGGGTAGGAGAGAAAGAAGGGAAAGAAGGGCGAGAAGCCTGACACGTACAGAGAAGATGGAACATCGCCACTGCAAAACTGTCTGTCCTTAATTAGAAACATAAGTGCAATATAATTACACATGCAGGCTTTTCTGTAATAGTACTACATGCCATTTATAAAATCAGTTGAACCCAGGAAGAAGGCACTGGAACGCCAGGTTTCTGGTCTTGGTACATTACCAAACCTCCCTAAACACCACCTCGGGGGATACTCATCACCGTACAGCAAACAGGGTTGTTCATAGCTAGTGGCTCCTCCGGCTGGTCAGCGTCTGTGCAGAACGGATAGATAAATACTTTCAGTGTCACTGTGCCTTACCTCACAGGGTGCTGTGGGAGAATGCAGGAGCTTCAGGGTCAGACACCAAACAGGTTCACCTGCCACTTAGCAATTCTGCAGATGTGAGCAAGTTATATGACTTCACGGAGCTTCAGAGTCTTCTTAAAAGGGAACATAATCCCTCCCCTATCTCTGTGAGGCTTAAATGGGACGATCAACGAGTGATAACTATGATGATGACGATGATGAGGGTGATGGTTTACTTTGTTCTGAATCTTTAGGAATTGGGTGCTGCTAACAATAAATTAGTGTTTTGCAGTAATTGGCATTCCCTATGAAGAATTAAAGAATCAACCTCAGTGTTAGAAAGGGACTTTATTTTTATTTATTTATTTATTTATTTGAGACAGAGCCTCAAGCTGTCACCCTAGATAGAGTGCTGTGGCATCACAGCTCACAGCAACCTCCAACTCCTGGGCTCAACTGATTCTCCTGCCTCAGCCTCCCAAGTAGCTGGGACTACAGGCACCCACCACAACTCCCAGCTGTTTTTTTGTTGTTGCTGCCGTCATTGTTGTTTGGCGGGCCGGGGCTGGATTCGAACCTGCCAGCTCAGGTGTATGAGGCTGGTGCCTTAACCACTTGAGCCACAGGCGCCGAGCCAGAAAGGGACTTTAAAATCCAAATGGCCACCCAATGTTTGCATCTTTTCTTCATCATCATGCATACACAGTGTCTGCTCTCAAAGTACCTGGGCTTGATACCTGTTCTATAAATTCAACCTTTCTGGATTTCAATTTTGCTCCTCAGTAAAATGGGGGCTAAAAAGAGTGTATATGTCACAGCACTGTTTTGAGGATGAAAGGAAAAAAAAATGTATATGATTAAATAAGATATGGCCTGGTAGGGCTGTGCTTATACATGTTTAGCCTCCTGAAATAGAAGGGCAACCTTCCTTATATTAACCCCAAATCTATCTTCCTGAAACTTACAACCACTGGTCCTAGCTTTATAGCCCACAGGGATAGGACCAGAAAACCGGGACAAGAGTTCAATGTTAATGGTGTGTTTACTCCTTTATTCAGCTCTGCTAGGTGCACTGGGCAGTGTATCCCACAGACGGCTGGCTGCTTGGGAACACAATCTAGGAAAGACCTCCCATTATTTACATTACTATGAAAATGTCAACCTTCAGTGGCGCTTTCATACTGCAAGAGGCCTTTTTGAGCATTCTAAGGGAGCTGGATGCTACCCAGGGACACACTGATTATATTGCTTCCAAGATTTATTTTGTGCTTTATTTCATAGTCAGTTTAGCACTTGACACCACACATAATTATTGCAGGTATCTGTATATCCATTATTGAACACCGCAGATCACCAGTACCCAGGACGGTCTGAGCTGGGTTTCGGCTTAGAAGCAGTGGTGTGTAACAGTATTGATGCTAGAGTCAAAAAACCCTGGAATTCACTCATCACCCTCCCCCATCCTTATAATCCCAGTAATAGCTATTGAAATCTTATCCAAATCCTTTCTTTCTTTTTTTTTTTTTTTGAGACAGAACCTCAAGCTGTCACCCTGGATAGAGTGCTGTGCTATCACAGCTCACAGCAACCTTCAATTCCGGGGCTCAAGCAAGTCTCTTGCCTCCACCTCCCAAGTAGCTGGGACTACAGGCGCCCGCCACAACACCCGGCCATTTTTTGGTGGCAGCCATCATTGTTGTTTGGCGAGCCTGGGCTGGATTCGAACCCGCCAGCTCAGGCGTACGTGGCTGGAGCCTTAACTGGTTGAGCCACAGGCGCCGAGCCCCAAATCCTTTCAATAATTAGCTCAAACAACTGTCACTCTAGGACCTGCCCCTCTCCCCCAATAGGAGGAAAATTTCTTTTGGGAGATCTCTTAGACCTTGGCTTCCAGGTTTCATTTATTTCTCCTACTAGACTATATACTCCTTCCCAGCAGAAATGGTGCCTTGTACAAAGTTAATCTTACTGAACAATTAAATTCTGTCCAGATTATAATATACAGACTCTTCCCTGCATCACCTTTCACCCTCAAGTGGATTCTACAGATTATTATTTTTTTAATTTACAAAGATGCTTGTAAATGAAAAGGTTGACCAGCGCTGCAATACAGTCTAAAACTTTACGGCTCATTAGCTGAACTTTTCTATAACTGAAAACTTTAGCCTAATTGTTTTGCGTGTGAAATACTGGCATAAAGCCTGAATGCTTTTATTTTTGCTCACTACTGGGACCCATCACTCCACCTTAAAATAACTCCAGGCTTCTTAATTCCAACTCACAACTGCCAGCCTCCATCATTATCTCAACTCTGGGAAATGCCGAGTCCTCAGAATTCTCACAGCTGATGAATGGAGAAGCTGATTAGAACCACTGAAGAAAAATGGGAAAAAATCTCCTTGACAGATGCCTCCTTCAAATGCTTGTCCCTTTTATCCAATGTCAACATTAATTTCTATGCTAACAAATGTTTACTAAGGTCATGACTAGGTGTCAGGCTGTGAGCTAGGCCCTGCGGGATCCAATGGTGAGCACTCCAGAGAATCAATATTGAAGCCCATCATTTAGAAAACAAAACAAAACATTCACCATTATACTCATTGCACAGGTAATATTTATCAGTGCTTGCTATGACCAATGGCCCATTAAGTGTTCAAAGATAGAATATAAAGCACACCAGGTACACCAGTGCCCTCAAGAACTCACAACCTAGTTGAGAAAACAAGAATGAAGCATACAACAGTGTGAAAGAGGATCTCATGGTCTAAAAGAACGATGAAGACAAAGGGTAGAAGAAACCTGTGAGAGTAACATGATCAGGGCAGGCAGACCTGAACTTGAAGAATGTGGTTAGGTCAGAGAAAACAGGAAAAGGCATTCTAAAAGACAGAGCATGAACAAAAGGAGACAAGTGGAAATGAGCAGGTCATTCTAGAAGGGCAGTAAGATCCAACTAGTAGGAACAGAAGAGTCACGTTGGAAAGAAGCAGAAAATAAAGTTGGTGAGTTAATCTGGGGCAAGACTGTGAGTTACATTAAAACCAGGTAGAGAGGTTGGACGATGTGGGAAGCCACAGCAAGTATTTGCAAAGTACTTGCACTAGCTTTAGAATCAGAGAAACCAGAGTTCAAGTTCAGTGTTTCCATGAGACAGTCCTTGGAGATGAGTTCTAAGGAAGGCTGATGTGATAGAACTGTGCAGAATGGGGAAACTCAATTACAGAGAGACCAAGATGCAGACTGTAATCATCTTAGAAAACAGTGAGGGCCAAGGGATCTAAAAGGGAGAGTGAAGAATGAAAAGGAAAGACGGGGGGCTGGCTCAAGCTTAACAAAGAAAGAATTAACAGGATGTGATGGCCGGTTTCATAGCGGCAGTTAGGGAGGAAAGAGTCAGGGATGGTTGGTTTCTAGATCTCCAGGATCAGTGATGAATAGAATGCTAAAAGTATCAAGAGAAGGAGAAGTCTTTTCATCATAAAAGGAATAAGTTTAGCAAAGAATATGAAAGTTTGTTATCAGGCAGGTATCCTTCAGCCTGACAGCAGGGTGTATATCAGGAACAGTCCACTAATTAAGCAAGTGGATAAATGAGAATGCGGTTTGATCAGTACTAGACATAAAGATCTGTATGATGTAAGGACAGATAACATCACATTTAAGAATTTTTTATTAGAAAATGAAAATACTGGCTACTAAACAAAATTTTTTAAAAAACAGTAAAAATAGGAGAAGGAAATATATCTTTACAGACTATTTTTCTCAGCTATGGTACTTAGGGGATCCTATCCATTACCACAACACCGAATGAATAAACTTCTGTAGAAATTCAACATATGGCCTATTTACATAACAAGCATCACAATTCCAAATTAGCCATTTTGATGTGTCAAGGAAATAACACCTTCACAGCAGACTACTTCAAAAAAAAGGAAGAAAAAATAAAGGTTTGTTATTCTTCTATAATTATGTTTACTGGATTTTTAATGGTTTGTATCACGAACATCATATTTTAATTGTGTGATTATACTCTAAGGTAGAACAGTGATGGAATGAATTGATTAGTTGAATTATGTACAACCATTCAGAGATCAATAAATAGGCCCAATCACTCATATCTGTCTACATGCTTATATCTCCCTTCATGTCCTGTGTCATGCTTGTAAAAGCTGCTGTTCCGTGTACAGAAATTTTTACAAATATATGGTCTAATTATCAGAGTCAAATCAGAGTAAAAATGCTACAGAAGAGGATTAAGAAGGAAGGGCTGTGGGGCAGAGTCGGAGCAGTACCTGTGGAATGCACAGAAAACACACTCTACTCTTGCCACATGGCAAGGCAGGGGGAGCAGCCAACATCTCACCACGAACAGCCTCAACTGCTTTCATCTTGTCAAAACCAGAAGTTCTCATCCTGGCTCACCTCCTAGGACACTGACTGAAACCGTGTAACAGTAACAGGGTAAACACTACCTATGCACCCTCAACATGCATGCATCCTGAATGATAGCACAATTTTCTGATTGCAGACTGAGCAACTGATATAAATTAGGACCAAAGGTGAGATATTTCTAAAGCTTAACTTCTGGTGCCATCATTAACATGGCAAAGGTGATCTGGCCTGTAAGATGCTGCAGACTAGCAGTGCTTCAAAGACTGCAACGGTGCGGCCTAAGTATTTTCTTTCCCCATCATTACTGGCGTGGCAGAGCAGCTTCACAAGCTGTAATAACCTCTCTTCACAATGGCCTCTTGAAAATCAGTGCGAGCAGAGAAACTATCAACTGAAGACTCCCTAAAACAAAATGAATACAAAAGGAGTCTTGATCGTTTTGCCCGTCTAAATGTGCACATTAAACTAAGTTGATTCTTAGGAAATGATTTAATATTTTCAAGGATTAAAGAAAGAAAATTGCCAATTAATACAATCCCTTCCCAGATGTTCGGTTTTTACTAACCTCTAAAATATTCTCTGCATTCAAGTGATTGTATTTTTATGCAAATTATCTTTTGAGGCTGGTCTCTAGCTTGTGGGAGTGTGTCTGTGTGTGTGTGGATTTAAAGCCACACATACAAAATTTGACATGTTTTCTGTTCCGCTCCTCCATAAAATAGGTTTTAACACAGCTTGAGTTTATTCCAAAACTCCAATTAGAGACTGCAGTATTTGTCTTGTCCAAATAGATCATTCCCAAAGTTGATTTTTCCCCATTTAAAATCCAGCAAATATTATCAAACACAGATATTTTTAAACATAGTTACTAGATAAAATTGCTCCTATCTAACAACACATTGCTTTCTGGTTAAGTAACACAATTTCATAAGGCCTATAAAATACTTATCCAGAAGACAACTTTGTACTCTGTTTTTAGAGTATCTTTCAAAATAAGTGGTTGTGTTACTACTTGAATGGTCCCCCTCCTGCCCCCGCCTTCCCCCCTAGAATGAAGCGATTTTGACTTCCTGTCCTTTCTTTCCCCTGCCATATTACACATCTGCTTAATCTCTGGAAAACAGACTCAATCACAGTGGCAGTGAATTGTTTCTTTAAGACAAACTAAAACAATGTTGTAAATGTCACACGACCTTACTCTTTCAAATACTAGCATAGAACCACTTTCTCTGTACTGGTTCGAAAATTTTAAGAGTTGTTTTTTCTTAAAGTTTGTGAGGGGGGCTGGTAAATACTTAAATGTTTAAAAATTTTTTTTTAAATAAGCAGGTGAAAATACTACACGTAACATTTTATGTAAGGAAAGAAGCTATGTTTGAAGCTCAATGGCTTTCACCAGTTCTCAAGCTACAAACCATGTAGTAAACTCAAAGAAAAATGCTGTACATAAAGACTCTTTAATGAAACTGTCAGGTCTCCAAATCCTTGATAGGCGCTAAAACCTGGATCGCTGAAAACTGAAAAGCTTTTCAAGTTCACAAACACATACATCGAGCTCCTCACCCTACCCCCACCCGGATAACTGGAAACCTCCACTCGCAAAGATGGGAGGTTTCGTTCGCATCCATGTCCAGAGAAAAGTCTCGGCCCTGCACCCGGGGCGTCTGCAGAAGGCGTGAGCCGCAGAGCAGAGTGCGATCGAGCAGGGCAACCTTCGGAGACCGGCCAAAGTCAAGCTTATCCGGAGAGCGGGAAGAGCCCTCTCGGCGCCTCCAAGACAGCCCAGTCTTCGCCTCCCATCCGCCTCCTGCGGAGTCCGCGGTGTACCCGACCAGATGCGGCGGCACGACCCCTTCCTCGCGCGGCCGGGGCGCTCGGCGTCTACTCCTGTCACCCGCGCCTGCCATCGCAGCGTGTATGCGAACGCGCGGGCCCCGGGCGCCGAGGGGCGTGGGTTTCCGGGCTCCCGCTCCCCGCCGGGAGCTGGGGTCGGGATGGTCCCGACCGACGCGGGCGGGCAGCTCTGCGGCTCGGAGCCAGAAGGCGGCGGGCGGCGGCGGGGCTCGCTCGGGTTTGGTACTGGATGGGGCGCCCGCGCGGGAGGAGGGCAGGACAGGGACCGCGGCCGCGGGCGATTCGGATCCGGGGCCGACGGGTCCACGTCGGAGCGCGGCGGCCACACGCCCGCCCCGGGGCGCGCAAATGTGCGCCCGAGCCACCGCCTCCTGCCGCTCTCCCGCCTGGCCCGCGAAAGAAAAGACGGCGACCTCCGCGTCGGGTCCGCGCCGCCAGTCCGCGTGGGCGCCGAGCGCGGGCCACACCCAGCGCCCCGGGAGGCGGCGGGGGCTGGGCGCCGGACTGCGGGACGAGCTGCCCGGCCGGAGTCTCCGTCCCGGCCGCTTAGGCCCGCCGCGTCCGCCCTCGCCCCGCGCCGGACCGGCCGGCGCGGAGCGGGTCCCGGCAGGCGGCGGCGGGGGTCCCAGACTTACCTCTGTGCCGAGCGCGGCCGCTCCGTCCCAGGCCGGGGCCGGGGGCGCGATCCCAGGGGCGGTGGCGCGGCGGTGGCGGCCCCTGCGGCGCGGAGGGCCGGCCGAGCGGGAGCCGCTGCCTGGGCCGCGCGCCGTCCCGAGCTCGCCCCGCGCTGCCGGCGCTCGCGGCGGAGGGCGCAGCCGGCTCGGCCCCGGGACTGGATTCCTTCACTGGCACAACTCCGGCTCGGCCGCTCCACGCAGGGACACTCCCGCCCCTCGCGGCTGCCCCCGCCCGCCGGCCCGCCGGCCAGCCCGCCCCTCGGTGTCACTCACCAGGCGCACACACCCCGAGCCGGCGCCCCTCGCTCCCGCTCGCACACACGGCGCTGCTCACGCCTCTCTCGGGTTTTGTATCCGCTCACACGCACGTTCTGACACGGATCCCTTCCCTCCGCACGCCCTCCCTAGCTCCTTTCCCACCCCAGCTCCTTTCCCACCCCACTTTCTAGAAGAATCCCCGTATAGCTTCCGCACTTCGCTTGCTTGCCCCACACCAACCTTCTCGCCTTTCCCTCAAACCTCTACTTCACTGTAAGTCCTCCCGTTACTGAAAGATTTTGTCATCACTCGCACGTGTTACAAGAGAATTGTCCTCCTCTGCCCAGGGAAATGAACTTTGCTCCCTCCGGCACTGTCTGCAAAGGCAAGATGCTTCTCTTTTTTAGATTGTAGTAATGCTTTCTGGAGCAGAGCCAAGCTCCAAATGTAAACAAAGGGAGCCTATTCGGAAGTGACCTGAAAAATCAGGCTCGGAAGAGGCGCCGGGGCTTGGACTGAGCCTGGAAACCCGGCTCCCCGGGGGCGCTGGGCCCCCTCCCTCGGCGGCCGGGCTCCACACTGGCTGTAAACGTGTGTGTGGTAACCAAGTTACAGATAGGTTGCTGCCTGGGAGTACAGTAGCCCGAGAGTAAAGGCAGTTTCTCAATCATTATTCATGATGGAAGCACTTTAGATAACACCCCTCTTCCAGAGGCAGCAGAGTGAAATGCAGGCAGCTCTCCAATTTTTTTTTTGAAGGGTGACTTCTTAGCTTCCCTTTTTCTCAATACCAGTAACTGTTTTTCAGCAGCTCCTCAGATGTCAAAGGCTCTTACAAATATCATACCAGAGTCGGTTATGCTTCTCAATCTCCAGACTCTAATGGGCCCCCGCAAGTGTACCGCAGAACTATATACCATCCCGATCTTCAGGAATTCATAATTTGAAATAAAATACAAACATCTTTCTGGTGAAGTTCAAATCTGCTAACATAACTGTCGCTGCTGACAAAGCACAGCCGTAGTTAGGAAGAGAGGAGCTAAAATGAAAGAAACTCATTTTCTTACGTGACTTGTGGTTGTTCTAACTACCTTGTGGTCACCCTGGATTGGTGCGTGATCATAAAATTTATTTAACAAACATTCGCTAGTGCTAAGTACCATTTAATGCTTCTGACAACCCCGTTAGGTTGTCCTGTTTTATTTTTTCACAGACAGCAACTTAGGCGCAGAGAGGTTAAAATAACTTGCTGAGGTTTTTAGCTAGTAACTGATGGAGGAAAGATTTGAACCTAGATGGTCTGGCCCCACCTGTGCTACAGATAGGAAAGCTTGCTTCTAGAAGCCATTCTACATATAAAAGGCAAGCATCACCCCATTACTCAAGAATTCAGCTGTAATAGCTAATCTGTAGTCATTTAACTTGGAATTTTAGACACTCTGGCAAAATAATTAAGTTTTGGGGAAGTTTCCTCCATAATTAGAACTCCAAAGAAAGTAGTAATATAATTCTTTTCTCGGAAGAGCTTTGGAAGTGACATTGGATTCAGCCTTCATTTCTCCTACCACTTCATAATCTTCCTGGGACTCCAAATCCGACTTGCTTAGTGAAGTCTGATAGAAAAATGCTTTCAAGGACTGAATATCACCAGAGGAAAGAAAGGGTTTTCAGAAGCCCATATATGGCCTTTTATAGTTAAGGGCTGTTTCCCCACTAAGTACTGTAAGTAGTGACTATAAAAATAACTGCTATGTGTGTGGACAGCAAAGATGTTAAAGCAGTGAATTGATAAAAAACAAAGAAACAAACCCCCCAACAAATGGAGAGTAAGAGTGCACCAGCAGCTACTATACCACAAAGTAGACTAAAACTAATTCTCTGCAGGGCATGGAGGTCTCCCCCAGGATAGTATAAAGTAACTCTGAAGAAAGCAATTACATCTTTCGAAAGTTAGCAGAGGGGCCCATCAAAAGAAATCAGACATTCAAAAGTTTTTTAGATAGTGGATTTCAAATCAAAATTGAACCTTTTGCTGTTCAAATTGACTTTTTTCCTGGAAAAAAGTGGAAACTTCTGTTTCTGGCAGAGAGGATTTAAAATGCTCATTGGAACACATGGAAGAGCTTCGTGCCCTTCAAACAACTTAACAACGCATTTTGACGAGTTAGGCATAAATGATTTTAAAACATCTGAATTACATTCTTATTGACACATGGAGATACAAAAATTCAAAGAAATAGAAGACAAAAAGATATATAATAGTGTTTTCACCAGGTATTGAAAGTTTATTTGAAAAGTTACATTGAAAATGTGATCGCAGCTTATCTATCTAATGCTAGTTTGACTCTGTTGTTCAAAATGATTCTCTATGATTATGATCCATCGGTCGAATTTTTCTGTTTTCTTAACTAAGTAGAAAAGTGGATGTTTTTTCCTTCAGCAAACAAACAAAAACCACAAAAGCAAATGTTTTTCTGAGGGACGAACAAAGTATGTTTGTTTATATTTTCTAATGTTTTCATACAGACATAATCTGTGTCTACTGCTTTCTTCTATATTGTCACCTACACCCTTTATTCAAGGCACTGAGTAAACATAGCGGAACAATCCCAGGGCTTTCAATAGGCTTTTTCCCTACAGTATTGATTTCTGCAAAATGCCACATTCCCTCCTTTCCACCCATCATGATGCCAGGCTCTCTCAGCTTGGTCCTTTACAGCAGGGTTCACATTCATTGAAGTAGCTCAGATCCTGGAAGCCTGTTTTAGGACATGATTGCTCGTAAATTTATTGGAATTTTGGTGCCTGAAGAAGTGGTGGGGACAGAGAATGATTTTAGTTGCTAAGCTCCAGATCACTAGGCAATATTCAGACCTAATGGGGAGGTTGCTTACCATCTAGGGATCCTGGACTTTGGGTACAGTGACTGAATGGAATCTGGGTTGTCGCTCCTAATTAGGTAGGGGATAACTGGTGGGTGTGTGAGAGTGTGCTCTCCGTTGGGCTATTCACAGACATTTCAGCTCTGCTTCCTTTCAAAGCACATGGCGCGATGGCACTTTCCTACCTGACTGAGGTATAGGATAGCCCTGCAAGTTGCTTCAGCTCGTGGAAGGTGGATGGAAGTGATGAGTATCACTCAGGCAGAAGTTAAGAGCTGGTACCTGGGTACACATGTCACCACATTCTTTTTTGCTGTTAGTACTGCAGCATGAAGTTGCGTGGTAGTGGCCACTCCATCTGACTGGAGTGAATGACCGCACTTAGCAACGCCATCCCTGCTGAACCTCGGTGGATTTGCATTATGGACAAGAAATAAACCTTTGAGTTCTAAGCAGCTGAGATTGAAGGATCGTTTTTGTAGTGTAATCTAGTCTATTCTGATTAATGATAGAGAGGAAGAAAGAAAGAAATAACTGCAAGGTATCCTTGGCAAAGAATGGCTGATCATTGCCTTTCCTCCTGGGCATATAACTACTTTACATTTCCTAGCTTCTCAATTTGGTAGGTAAGGCCAGTGGCCAGGGGACTGAGTTCCAGTGGAATATAGGTGAAAGTTTTGTACTTCACTGCCAGGGCCACCCACGGAAAGCCTCTCGCGTGATCTCTCTTCCCCATCTGCCTTGTGGAAACTAAAGACCTTCAGACTTCAAAGGAGGAGTCAGTCAACGTTTTCTACAACGGCCCGTATTGTAAACATTTTAGGCTTTGTGAGTCGTACAGACTTCATAATTAACTACCAATTTTGGCTATTTCATGGGAAAATAGCCATAGGTGCTAAACAATGAGCAAGGCTATGTTCCAATAATACTTATTCACAAAACCAGGCAGTGGGCTGGATGTGGCCTGTGGGCAGAAATGTATTGACTCCTTACCTAGAGGAGGGTAGAAATGAGATGGAAGAAGTCCAGGTGTCTGAGTCTCCCTATGGCGTCTACTTCCTGAACACCCACAATGAATTGTTATCTGAGCAAAAAAACCTTCTGTTGAGTTCAGCATAACTAGTACACTATCTGAGTCCATATTCTGGGAAAAAGTTACAGTTTGATTACTAATCTAAACATAAGAAAACTATAAAACACTAAAAGAAAATATAGGAGAATCTTTTATGTTATTGGTTATCTTTATAATATTAGTTAGAAAAACTATGGCAAAACACCAGAAGTTATTATAGAAGATTAAACACATGATTACAAAATTTTTAACATTTCTATACCATAGACTGTATTACCTAATGGGAGAAAATGTATGCAGCTTGTATACACACCTGGAAAGGGTTAATATATGTGTGCATTGTAGAAATGAATATTAAAAAAAGGCAAACTAAGAAAATAGAGAAAAAAGACATGAAGAGACAATTGATCAGAGTGGGGATAACAATAAGATAATGTCTTTTATTTATCAGATTGGCAAAACAAAGTTTTAATATCAAGTGTTTGTGAGTGTATATACGAAACAGGAACTTTCATGCTTAACAGACTGAAATGTGAATTAGTAAACATTTTTGGAAAGCAGTTTGCAATACCTATAAATATTAAAGGTGCATATATCCTTTGTATTTTTCCACTGCAAATAATCTCTCCTGAAGAAATACTAAGTGTGCAAAAATATATTTACATGTATGTCTATTGTAGTTTTTTTGTAAGAGCCAAAAATACTTTGGAGCACACATCCACACTTCCAGAGGAATAGTTAAATAAACTAGACACATGTACACTATGGAATCCTCACTAACAGTCCAAAGTGGGGCAGATGTGTGTGTGTCGACATGGAAGTGTGTCCATGATGTCTTTTTGAGTGATAAGAGCGAGTCAGAACATTGTGTACACCATGTGCCCTAAACAGAGGGAGGGAGGGCAGAAATACACGTCACTTGAAGGATGCTGTTGACTCTGGTAACCCTTAGGGTGCAGATGAAAGTGAAGGGATTTCCACTTTTAACTGTGTACACTTCTTTTTCCCCTTGTATGTAATTTTTATAATTACAATACTTTGTGTAAAGTAAAAGGGTAGAAGGGAAGAGGGACTAAAAGAAAAGCCGGGGTTGGATGCGGCCAAGGCCGAAGGATTGAGGGATGGACGGGCAAAGGAACAAAGACTTATCCAGGGCCCGCGGAGGCAAAGCCAAGCAGTGACTCACTCCCTTGGTGTTCCAGCGCAGCTGATCAAGCTGTTATGACCTGAAACCAAGGTTCTGCCTGGAAATTTTCCAGAAAAGGGGAAGACTTGGGTTCAGAGGAGAAAGTGTAACCTTGCTGGCTTGAGGGTGAAACATGTTGGAAAGAAAAAACGCGAACAGTGTACTTTGGCTGAACTTGTTGATAGGAGCTAAATATTAAGGTTATCTTTTTACTGCTTCAGACATTTTTAGGTTAAAAACCTCTTCTTAGAAGTGTTGTCTGAAACGAACATGTATTAATACTTGATAGATGTTTGGGGTTTTAAACATTACACATCACTGTGTACTCTACGAAGCTAATTCTAGCTTCAGTCAACCTTAGTCGGGCCAGTCTGAAGACAAATGGCACCAGCTGTGTGTTGTAGGCGACCAGGATCTCTCTCATTCTGGATGTATGCATCTATTCTCTGATGTATACAGTGACCAACCCTTGAATAACAGGGGTTTGAACCGTGTGGGTCTGCTTATATGTAGATATTTGTCAATAAATTTTCACTATCTCTGCCTCTCCTGCCGCCCCTTCCATTTCTTCCGCCTCTGCCACCTCTGCCACCCCTCCAACAGCAAGAGCAGCCCCTCCTTTTTCTTCTCCTCCTCAGCCCTCTCAGTGTGAAGATGATGAGGACGAAGACTTTGTGAGGATCTACTTCCACTTAATGAACAGTAAATATAGGAGGTCTGACAAGCTCACAAATACATCCGAGAAAAAGTGCTACATACTGGGTGACGCCTGTGGCTTAAAGGAGTAGGGTGCCGGCCCCATATACCAGAGGTGGTGGGTTCAAACCCAGCCCTGGCCAAAAACTGCAAAAAAAAAAAAAAAAAAAAAAAATTGCTACATACCTTATTGTTGAATATCACCGTGTTCATCTTCAAATACTCACATTGGCTGTCCGGTTACTGTAGGGATATTTAGCAATGAAATACGTAGCACTTTTTCTAGGATGAGTCTGAGAACTTAATTATCAGACCTCTTACTAGGATAGGTTCCCGTGGCCATTTCAGAAAAAGAAATCCAAAATTGCTTTTGAAGGGTAGACGAGGGGCTGGCAGCCTGAGCGCGCAGCTTCCCAGGGGGGTTCCTCAAAGGTGACCCTAAGGATATTCAGCAGTGAGTTATGTAGCACTTCTGCTTTAGGATGAGTTCACAAACTTAATTGTCTGATCTTGTATTTTCTTTGTGATTTTTCTTAACATTTTCTTGTCTCTACCTTTATTACATGAAAGCATTATATAACACATATAGCATACAAAATGAGTTTATGTTATTGTTAAGGCTTCTGGTTAACAGCAGGCTATTTGTAGTTGAGTTTTGGGGGAATTAAAAGTTATACATGACTTGTCTACTACAGGGGGTCAGTTCTCCTGACTCCCTGCTGTTCAAGTCAAACTGTATTAGCATCTTCTTTTTATTAAGAGTGGTTTTGTCACAAATCTGATTACTAGTGAGATAGAACATCTTGCATATTTATCAACCATTTATTTTAAGTAGTGCTGTGGTGATCTGTTACACAACACAAAGTTTTATCTCTTGAATATAGCTTATACTCTAATATTTGTCTATTATTTACCTTACAAATAAAGGATTGCTGGTGTTGCTTTTGGATGTCACACTAAAGGGGTTTTGTTGTAGACCAAAAGTCACTATTTAAAAAAGGGAAACCTCTGGATTCCTCTGAGTCACAGCCCAAGAATGAGCCAAAGGCAGGTGTGAGTATGTTTCTGGTTGTGTTCTGAATGCTTTTGCCTAAATCTTCCCAATTGTGTGACAGGCCTTGCCTTAGCTGAGATGTGGGGTGTGCTTATGACATGGAGATGGTATATGAGTTTTCTCATCACAGAAAATCACAAACGGAGTGGATAAAAACAATGAAATTTATTGTCTTACAGTTCTGGAGGCTGAATGTCCAAGAGCAGAGTGTTGACAGGTTTGATCCCTTCTGAGAGCTGCACAGAAAGGATCTGTGGCAGGTCTCTCTCCGTGGCTCAGAGAGGGTCACGTTCTCCTGTGTCTCTTCACATTGTCTTTCCACTAGTCATGTCCATCTCTGTATCCAAATTTCCCTCTTTTTATAGGACACTAGTCATACTGTATTAGGGCCACCCTAATGACCTCCTTTTAAAGACTACCTTCAAGTGAGTTTACATTAGAAGTGCTGGAGTTAGGACTCTAACAAATCTTTTATTGGGAGGACACTATTTGACCCATAAGAGATGGCGTAATAATTAATAGTAAAAGTGGGATTAGAGCCAGGGCCTCTGGCTGGTTACCTAGGATTCTTGATCAGACCCCATTACTTTCCCATTCCAAGGTATGATCCCTCACACTCCTGTTGATGCCTTCCATTGCTTCATTATAATAATTAGGTAGTTGCACATTTACCTTTTTTACGAGACTTTACACTCCCTGTGAGCAGGGACTGTGCCATTTGTTCCTAGTGTCTAACACAGTGCCTGGCCCAGACAAGGTGAACAAATGAATGATAATACAATATTCATTTTTTAAAGAACACCAGTCCAAACTGCCCTTTCTCTTCCTGATCACACAACTAAATACAGTAGAACTTCTGTAAGTTGACCACCCAACAGACTGTAACAAACTGGTCAACATAAGGAAGTTGTCACCATAAGAAACTTCCATTGTGTTCATTGTGGTGCGTGTCTATGAAAATTAGATCAACCTCAGGAGATGGTCAGCTATAGAGGCTGCTGTATAAGTGAATCTAGACTTACCCCTGTGAAATAAAGATACATACATGCAAACTTGAAATTTTTTAAAAATGTCATTATTAAATATATTGTGCTACAACATATATTTCACCTCTGTGAAATAAAAGGTATGCAAACTTGAAAAAGGAACCCTTATTAAATTTATTGTGGTACATTGCAGGCAGCAGCTTCTAGATAGGAAGCTGAAATAAGAATCTAAACCAGAGAGGGAAAAAATCTTTATATTCGACTTCTTCATAAGGGAAGTAAGTTCAGCCAAAGGATACTGTGCCCTACATACATGAGTAATGAACTTTAAAGTCTAATTTAAAAAATACTGTTAGTGAAAGTGGAAATACTTTTGCAGAGATTATTCTGTGGTTAACAAATCAGATTCATGAGGAAGACCTGCGGGAACTGTGTGTTTGTAAAACCGGGAAAAGACAAGTCAGAAGGGCAACATAATAGCAGTCTTCAAGTGAAAACACAAGGATACTGACAAACTTTCCCATCTCTGCTGAACCCAGAATAACAATAGTTTATGCTACAACATGCAAGGGTTCAGTTGACCATAAGGTAAGAATTTCCAGTAGAATATTAAATATCAGGAAGTTTGGGATTCCAATTCAAGCTGTGGTTTTACATCTTTTTATCATTTAAATGAAGTCTCCTAAAATGTATGGAGCTAAGTTTTTTCACATTTACTAGACATAAAACCTAGGAAAAAATCACTGAAGGTCAGTTCGCTAACTCATCGAGTGGGTCTAACGTTGTCACGTCCCTGATAGGATTATAAAAGAGTGTACATAAACCATGGAAGTGGTGGCAAGTGCTCCAAAATAGCATCAATAATGAAAATGAGAGCAAATAATCATAAATTATTTACTAAATGTGAGCCACTCTTCTAAGGAGTTTATGTGTTGTTTCATTATAGTTTCACAGTAATCATGTCAGATAGGTTTTTATTTCTGTAGTATATATGAGAAACTAAAGCACAGATTCAGTAACTTGCCCCAAATCATAGAGCTGGCGAGTGGAAAAGCCCTAATAAGAACCAACGCAGGGTGTTTCCACAGCGCACGCTCAGGTCACTGTGCTATTAGCACGTAAAGATAGCAACCTTTATGTGCTTTTTAAGCTGAGAAACATTAGTTCCTATATAATCAAACATTGGCATGTCCTTTAAAAATTCTTACTCTAATGGTTTCCAGGCTTCTATCATCCTTTTTGTTATTTTTCCTGCCATGCTTTGAATGATTTTTTTTACTAAAATAATTTAATGATAAGTAATAATTAATTTTTCATTGTTTTTAATCAAAGACATGTAATGGAGATCCTGGTCAATATCTGAGGTAACAGCATGGTCTGAATTAATTCCTGCCAAAGACAAAGCCTTTCAGTATTTCAGTCGTCTCCTGCAGCTTTATCATGGCCCATTTTGCACCCAGCTTTCTGAAATACCTGCGACAATTAATTGGTCCTCTTCCTCTCAATATTAACTGCAGTTACTATTCTGTGATGAGTCATCTCTGATGCTGATAGATGAATTCCTGTCACTGAAACATCATTTTAAGGATATAGGTTTCTCCCTGCAAGTAATTCTTCTGTATGATTATATGTGTTCTGAAGATAGACAGATGGACTACATTAGCAGTTCCCAAATAGTGTGGTCAGCAGTTTCAGAAAAGTCTTTTAGGGTCAGAATGAATGTTCAAAATATATATTCCATTATCAAATGTTATAAGTGAAATTTTTTTAAAGTAGAAGCCACAATGTTGAATCACCAGCTATAGTTGAGTGTGGAAGGCTAAGGAAGACGAAAGAGCTGAAGATCTGAGAAGAGAAATGCCCTCTGTGTGTGTGCATGCAGAGAGCACGATTATGAGAGAGTATCGGGAAACCACCTGTCAGGGAAAAAGAAAGCCCTGATTAGTAGTGTTTGCTGATTTCCACATGGACAGTTTCGAGCTACCAATAGCTTAGCAAGTTATTTTTTTATAATTATTTTTATTTTAACAATTTTCTTTCCAAAGCCAGTATAAGCTTGCTCCAGTTAACCTCTAAAAAGGAAAACATTTGTTTACCAGCAGTCTCAGGGAAGAGCCTGGAAACACCATTAATGAGAATGGGTGTCTGACAGCCCAGGTGAAGGAAACAGTCAAGAAAACCTCATTTCTACGAGGAAGTCGAAGAATCAAGATTTATAGCCAGAGAATGCTTTTGAGCCAAGGAGGCCACAAAGAGGAAAAATACGAAGATTAGCAATCTAGTTATCAAATTGGGAATAAAGGTCTTAGTTACTGGGCATATTCTAGTCTGAGGAGTGAAAAGAATTAAGCACAGAGCCCCAGAAACACCAACATTTAAGGGGCAGGAGAAGGAAGAGAAGTCAGTGTGAGTTTGAAAAGAGGCGCTCAGAGCGTTTGGTTGAGAACTCTGAGCCATTAAACCAAAGAGTGAACTGCATCAGCCACAGGGGACGTAGAGAAGCTAGGATTAAAGAAACATTTCAGCATAGTCCTCTTCTGGAATATCAAACAGCACTTGGCTGCAAACTCTGTCGGCTGCCCCACCCGGCACCCCAAACGCTCCCCCCATCCCTTTTCTATCAGGATCAGATTTCTGGATGCCTAAAGATGGTGAGGGGAGGTGAGAGTGTGAGGAAGTGGAGATGGTGGATGTGAACCACTCTTTCTAGAGGCTTGAAGGTGCTAGAAAGAAGGAAGAGGTCCAGGGGCTTGAGCGAAGGAGAAAAAGAATAATGGTGTAATTAATAATGGTGCCACAAATTCTGATCAAAATTAGGACTGTGTGATTGTGTTTACCTGGGAAAAGGGAGAAGCAGAGAGATGAGAGCTGGAAGTCTAGACACACAAATATGGTCTTTGCAATTCTGTGGTGTGCTGTAATGTCCTGTCTGAGAAGGAATGATCCAAATGTCTAACTGTTCTATTCTGTCTCCTTTATAATAAGCAACATGCAAAGCAAGAATATTAGCACACTGGTGTCTGGCTTCCTCTCTGCAATGACAGGAAAAGTACTGTCACCAAGGTCACCCAAGACCTACTGGCCAAATGCAGCTGACACTGTTCACTGCTTATCTTCCATGGCCTCCATGAGTCATTTCACTCCGTCCCCCTTTGGAGAACTCGCCACTCCTTTTGCTAGCTAGCACTTCGTGTTCTCAACCCAGTCCTTAGAGTGCCTCTTTTCAACCCCACACTGACGTATCTTCCTTCTGCCTTTTAAATGTTGGTGTTTCTGGTGTTCTGGGCTCAGTTCTTTTCATTTCTCAGTCTATAATCTATTTCTAGACACCTCTTTCATGCAAGTTATTCCACTAACTCTGTGTATCCTGTGACTACAATATTGATGTCTACAGCTCACCAACCTGTCCTTAGCTCTACACTGCGGCGGCTGAAATCTACATCATTCTATCCCCACACAGCCCCAACCTCACACGTCCAAAATTGAACTTTCCAACAACGTTGAAAGCCTTTGGAGTGTAGAGCTTTTATGTCATATCTTTTAAAAAATGGCTTCAGTGCACAGAGATATTCAGCAAATATTGTCAAATGACAGTATGCCTTGATATTTCCAACAAATGCATATGTGTATTTTATTTGTTTAATATTTTACTGAGATATACTGACATATGATAAATCACACATATTTAAAGTATATAGTTTGATAAGTTTTTTTCTTTTCTATTTTTTTTTTTTTTTGAGAGGGAGTCTCACTCTGTCCCCCTGGGTGGAGTGCAGTGGCATCATAGCTCACAGCAACCCCAAACTCCTGGGCTCAAGTGATCCTCCTGCCTCAGCCTCTGGAGTAACTGGGACTATAGGCACCCACCACAACACCCAGCTAGTTTTTCTATTTTCAGTAGAGATGAGGTCTCAGTCTTGCTCGGGCTAGTCTCGAACTCCTGAGCTCATGCAATTCACCTGCCTCAGCTTCCCGGAGTGCCAGAGAGCCACTGTGCCCAGCCTCAGTTTGATAAGTTTTGACATTTGTATACCTTTTAAATTGTCACCACAGTCAAGACAGGGAACATAATCATAGCCCCCTCAAGTTTTCTGTTTCCCTTGGCAATCCCTTCCTCATGTACCTCCTTTTCCACTCCATAGACCTGACCCCAATCCCCTTTGCCAGGCAACTGCTGATCTAGTTTCTGTTGGTATAGATTAGTTTCCATCGTATATAATTATTTATAAACGGACTCATACCTTCTGTACTTTTGGAGGGGGACTGACTTCTTTTACTCAGCACAATTACATACATGCATTTTCATCTTCATCCATATTGCTTTATGTGTTGATAGTTGGCATTTTTTATTGCTGAGTAGTATACTATTGCATCGCCATACCACAGTTTATTTATTCATTCACTTGTCGATGGGAGACTTTTATTTCCAGTTTTTAGCTGTTACAAATAAAGCTGCTGTGAACAGAAAAGTTTTTGTGAGCACATATGCTGTCCCTTCTCTTGGGTAAATAGGTATGGAATGTCTGTATCAGAGGGTAGGTGCATGTTTAACACCTGACATTTTCCCAAGTTGCACTAATTTGCATTCACACTCACAGTCTGTGTTTCTCCACGTCCTCACCAACACTTGACGGGGTCAGTCATTTTCATTTTAACCATTCTCATAGGAGTGAAGTGGTAGCTCGCTGAGGTTGGAATTTGCATTTTTCCCAATGATTATGCTGGGCATGTTTTTATGTGCTTATACGCCATCCATATATCTTTTTTGAAGTGCCCCTTCATTTCTTTTGCCCATTTAAAAAAATGTTATTTTCTTATTATTGAATTTGTAGAGTTCTTTAGCTATTTTGAATAGAAGTTCCCTATCAAGTATATGATTTTCAAATACTTTTTCCTAGGTTAAGGCTTGTCTATTCATTCTTTTTACCAAGTCTTTTGAAGAGCAGAAGTTTTTAATTTTGATGAAGTCCAATTTGTTCTTTTGTAGATAGTGCTTTGCATATCATACCTAAGAAATCTTTGCCTAACCAAAGGTCAAAAATATTTTTGCCTGTGTTTTCTCCCAGATACTTTGTGATTGTACATTTTACATGTAGTCTATGGCCCATTTTGAGCTAATTTTTTGTATGTGGTGGGAGGTATGAAGTTTATTGTTTCGTATATGGATATTTAATTTTTTGAAATGCTTATAAATTTAAACAAATTATAAGAAAGTCAATTCTTGGCCAGGCATGGTGGGTCACACCTGCAGTCCTAGCACTCTGGGAGGCCAGGGCAGGTGGATCGCTTTGAGCTCAGGAGTTTGAGACCAGCAAGAGAGAGATACCATCTCTCAAAACAGCCCAGTGTTATGACGGGCACCCATAGTCCCAGCTACTTGGGAGGCTGAGGATAGAGGATCCCTTGAGCGTAGGAGTTTGAGGTTGCTCTGAGCTATGACATAACCACACTCTACTGAAGGTGACAAACTAAAACTGTCTCAAAGAAAAAAAGGTCAGTTCTTGCTGTGAATCAGTAGAAGCTTTTACTTTAAAAATTTTATATTCAAAGGTAATATGCCAAAAGCCCAAACTAATCACTTGCCTAATTTTTAAAAACATATTCTTCACTTTATTCTATTTTTGAAGTGTCTCACTAACTTTCTTATTTTTGTAGTAAAGGAGTAAACTAACATTTTTTGGTTCCCTGTCATTTTTGCTTACCAGCCTGCCCAGTTTGAGTTCTGTAAGCTTGTTTTGATCCAAATAGCTCTCGGGGGTTGTGGTGGAGAACCACAGAGGCAGGTTAGGTATGAAGTAGGGGTGAACGTGGGTGATTGGTGCTTTCTTAAAATGTTCATGAGTCTGGGTTGGAACATTATGGAATCCTCAGCGCTGTTTCACGAAACATCTTTTCTGTATAGATTTTGACCTTAGCAGGAATAGAATGCCTTTGACGGTTTGTGTTTGTGCATTTTAGTAGGAAGAGGAAAGAGGATGACTGATCGCAGATCTTTTTTATTTCAATTTACTAGAGAGAGAAGTCCTGAAATGTACCCATCTTCCCTCTTTGGAGTGGCCCGGCAGAGTTTAACTGAAAATGTCTCAAATATCTGGAATGGTCAGTAAAATTCTGAAGCCATTCTTAGGCCAGAGATGACAAATGAACATTCCTTGCCTGCTCAGTTCAGCCCAGAGGTACCTTATTATTGGCACTAGGAAGTACACACACTTGGCAAAATTAGTATCCCAAGTTTCCTTTTCCGGTTCCCTTTCTGACAGTTTCTTTTCATTTCTAGGTATCCAAGGCTCTCACACTTTCAATTGCTCTCGCCTTTCCTCAAATCTAAACCTGCCCAGGAATGATGATCATATCTTGAGACATTGGCATGTTAGTGGAAGACCAAGGCTTAAGAAGAGAGCTTTTTAAGAGTGAATGCTGGGGCTTGCTAAATCAGTGCTTGCAGAGGTCTCTCTGGGTAGCCATGTCTCGCTCTCTATGACCCCCAATGCCTTTGGGTGCCTCTGTAGTTTCATCTGTCCCACTTTTAGCCATGTCAGGTGTGGAACATTGACGGATTAGCTTTTTCAGGATTCCTGGCCCCTAAGATGGTTCATGGATGGAATGCCATCCCCTGAGGTGATTCAATGAGAGTGAATCTCAAAACTTGTGTGGAAACTATCAGAAGTTTCTTCCCTACTCCTCCAAAGAGTGGATTGTAAAATTGCAAGAGCTGGAACCGCTGCCACCATAGAGGAGAACTTCTGTTTGGAACGTGGAAATGAAGCCAACACTGCAGATGGCAAAGGGATAGATAATGAGAAAAGTCCTGGGCGATGCCACTGGGCTGCTGGGCCAAATTTGCCTGACTACTCCAAGTCTGTTCAGTTGTGTGAGGTACTACGTTTCCTTTTTCTTTTAGGCCTGACACTTAAGACAAAGAAAGATACAGTTGGGCTTTTTAATGTTGTAAGGAACTCAGGTCTGTTCTGCTCTCCTAATAAATCTATTAGGTTGTATCGGGAAGCCTCAGAAGGTCTCATTAAGAACTGAAAAGTGGCTAAAGAAACAATTGAGCTTTAGCAAACCTATTTTTTATTAATCTCCTGAGAAAGTAGTGTCTAACCCTATTCTAGTGCTCTATATGCTGACAATTTAGCTACTTGCTGCTCCAAATGCAACCTGTTATCTGGGTGTCTCCTACTCTCTTTCACATTCATATTTTCGTTTAGCCAGTCAGTTGCAATCCCTTTCAAACACCATAGGCAAGCACGTAAGTATGACTGGTTCACTCTACCCTGGCTAGGCCCAGAAGATCCATAGTTGTAAAGCCTGGTGAAGAGGGAGGAGGGGGTCGTCCCCATAGCAGTGGGGGTGGCAGTCACCCAGAGTTTTCCCAGCCTGGGAGTCTGTTGGGCACATGTACAGCCTACCCAAGGCAGTATGCTTTCTGGAAACCCTGAACTTACCAAGGGAAGCATGAGGCTCGGCGCCTGTGGCTCAGCGGGCTAAGGCGCCAGCCACGTACACCCGAGCTAGTGGGTTCAAATCCAACCTTCCCGCCAAACAACAATGACGGCTGCAACCAAAAAATGGCCGGACGTTGTGGTGGGCGCCTGTAGTCCCAGCTACTTGGGAGGCGGAGGCAAGAGACTCGCTTGAGCCCAGGAATTGGAGGTTGCTGTGAGCTGTGATGCCACAGCACTCAATCCAGGGCGACAGCTTGAGGCTCTGTCTCAAAAAAACAAAAAACAAAAAACAAAGGGAAGCATGAGAGAGCTGAGGGAGCAGGAGGCTGAGAGTTACCAAGGATCTGACTGCATGTCTATAGGGACTACGAGAATGATCCAGTTGGCAGTTCTTCTGTGATCCCATAATACAAATGTTGAAAGGTGATCCCAAGAAAATAGCACGGGAGTGTAAACGCTAAGGTGGAGGTGGTGGGGCGCCCATAGCGTCTCCTGTGCTGTATCTACCAGCTTTCTGACTCTCGGCTTCTGGGGGGATTCAGTCAAGGGAGAAGCCTAGTGAGAGACGGAGAGACTGAGGAGAGTGCTCTTAGGATATTTATTCCCCTCCTGGCTTCCCGGGGGTTACTGCAGGCTGGCTGCCTTCCTTGACGGGATCCTGTTCTGGCGCTCGCAGCCGGCCACTTGCTTCTCCCCTTCTGGGTTCTGGTGAACTCTCCCCCGTCTGCAGTCAGCAGCTCTGGTGTGGCACTATCTCTCTTGGTTCCTTTATATCCTGATTAAACTCTTGCACACAGTACCTTTCTTTCTTTTTTTTTTGGTGTCATCAGATTTTACTGTGAACTACAAACTTTACCCAGCCAGAAACCTTCGTATTTAAGATGGTAGAAAAGACATTCCTCATTTAGGCGGGTAGGGTTCTCATTCAACCCCTTTCTGTTGTTTTTAGAACCTTCTGCTACCATATCCACCACTTCTACCACCAGATCCATAACCACCACCATATGGACTGCCTGAGCTTTTCCACCAAAACTGCCCCCTTTCATGGGTCCATAATTTGATTGCTGTTGTCCACTATAATTTCCAAAATCATTATAGTTCCCACCACCACCATAGTTGCCTCCAAAATTTCCTCCTTCACTGTAACCATCATATCCTCCTCCACCACCATATC
>CAUYRH010107759.1:0-13658 GCA_963574655.1 Perodicticus potto | reverse complement strand
GTGTGGGATCCACACACCCTCTCTCGGTGTCCTGTGTGGGATCCACACACCCTCTCTCTGCGGTCCCTGTGTGGGATCCACACACCCTCTCTCTGTGTCCTGTGTGGGATCCACACACCCTCTCTCTGCCGTTCTGTGTGGCCAGTGTGGGATCCACACACCCTCTCTCTGTGTCCTGTGTGGCTCATGTGGGATCCACACACCGTCTCCTCTGTAGTCCTTGGGCAGGCAGCCTGCGGGCCAGCTCTGGGGACTTGCTGCACCCGTGGCCCCTTCGGCCTAGGACAGTAGTCCAGCACTGCAGGCCCCAGTGTCCCTGATCAATTTGTCCATTGGTTTCTGTTCCCTGAACCCTGAGACAGGAAAGAGTCAGGCTGTCCCCCTCCCCTTCTCCATGGCCCTGGTGGCCGCTGCCTCTGTCCATCCCTTCCTGGGAACCAGCCTCCTGTCCCTATTCTAGAATTCTCTGGGTAATTTGAAGCTGCAGCTTTGGCAACAGAGGGCACGGTCCGCAGGGACAGGAGGAGGAAGAAATGGAGAAGGGCAGGAAGACTGTCCCCAAATCTCACAGTGGGTCAGCGGCTCAATTGATCCGGAATCCATATTCCGGGTCCTGCCTGAGTTTCCCACATGCAGGGAGCACAGCGGGGGAGAAGGAGGGACGGGCAGGGAGGGACACGTGTCTCTGAACACGAAGGCCAACTCTCTGCCCCACCAGAGCTAAACCCTCCGACAAATACTGCACCTGATGGCCGCTGACCCACAGCCTCAGAAAAGGCGCAGCGGAGGCTGGCTGGGGCCCCCTGAGCCACCTTTCTTGCTCTAGGAGGGGTTCAGGGACAACAGAGAATGTTGCATAGGCCCAGGACAACATAGAAAAGGCTCAGGCTGCCCTCAGCCACCCAAAGCCCAGGACTCCGGCATTGTCCCCGGAGGACAACTCAACACAGGAGGTGCCGAGTCGGAGATCCTCCCCACTTTGCCAGGGCCTCTCCCCTTGGACTCTGCCCCCCTCCCCAGCTGATGCTCTGGGAAGGCCAGCAGGTGCTCAGCAGCCCCAGGCCCTCTCCGGACGTGGCCAGAACGCAGGTTCCAGCACTGGGGATCTCGCATGGAACTGCGGTCAGAAAGCCAGGCAGCCCCGCTCATGACTTCCCACTGCCCGTTCTCTGAACTCCGATGTCCTCAGCCCTGCAGAGCCATATGAGGCCTCGGGCACTGAGGCAGGGCACCATTTCATTTGCTTCCTGCCCCACAGCCTGGGCTACCCCGGTCAGGACCCCTTCCCCTTCCATTCTCTGCTTCCAGTTTTTTGATTTATTGTATCTGCAACCTCAGACTCCTGGGCTAAGCAGGCCTCCTGCCTCAGCCTTCCTAGTAGCTGGGACTACAGGCCCCCATGCCCAGCTAGTTTTTCCATTTTTAGTAGAGATGGGGGTCTCGCTTTTAAGGGGACTTTTCAGAGAACTCCAGGAAGAGGCTGCTCCCTGTCAGCTCCTTCCCCATTCACACTGTGTCCCGTGTGTCTGGGGTGTAGGCCCCCAGGGAGAACCATCATGGAACAGTCCGTGAACAGCATGGCCAGGGGATATTCAAATTTTTTTTTCAGAGAAACCCTTTTCCCAAAGGGTTCAGCATATGAGCTTGTGCGGCACCACTGGAAAGTCGGGGCAGGTGAAGGATTGAAAACCTCTGGGAGGTCAAGGAATTCCTCATTGTTACCCACCATGGCTGAGAATATTTGGAATAAAATGCATATATTGAAACAAATTTGGAGCAGACCATCTTGGCTGAAAATAACTTGGTTTTTTATTTCTTTTCTTTTCCTTCTCTTCTCTTTTCTTTTCTTTTCTTTTTTGAGGTAGTCTAGAATGCCGTGGCATCAGTCTAGCTCGCAGCAACCTCAAACTCCTGGGCTAAGCAGGCCTCCTGCCTCAGCCTTCCTAGTAGCTGGGACTACAGGCCACCATGCCCAGCTAGTTTTTCCATTTTTAGTAGAGATGGGGGTTTTGCTTTTACTCAGGCTGGTCTCAAACTCCTGAGCTCAAGCAATCCACTGATCTGGGCCTGCCAGAGTGCTGGGATTACAGGTGTGAGCCACCGAGCCCGGCCTGAAAATAATGTGGTTAGCCAACCAATGTGGTCAAAGCAATAATATGATTTAAAAGAAATATTTATGATTCTCTGCTTCTAGTTTTTTAGTTTATTGTATCTGCTGTTGATTCACCCTGCCCTCTCTTTGTGTTTCTCTGTCCGTTTCCAGCAACTTCCCAGGGCTTGACTAGTGATGTATAGAAATTACAACCCTCATTGTTTTTCTTGCTACAAAACCAATCCATCCTTCCTATTAAAAAGTCAGAGTTGATAACGCTAAAGCCATCGAACAGCTACGAAGTTGCGAGCTTGCCAGTGATGTCCAGTAAACCCCCAGGCCCTCTTTGGAGCCCCCGTGACGTTGGCAGCACTGAGCGCCCTCCACGCCCGCGCCCTGCTCTCCGATTGCATTCTTTGGGGCTCTGTGACAAGAGTGTTTCGACAGATGTCACAGCATCGCTTTATCAGAAGCGCCTTTCCCTGCCTCTCAGATGGATCCATAAACAGGGACGCGGCTTTCCTATCCTTTTCCGCTGCATCTGAAGCTGCTCTTTCTCGCTTTCCTTTGCAGGCTCAGCCTCCTCCATCTGGTCAGTGAAAATCAGGTCTCCTGCAGGCTGTGTCTGGGACCCTCGTCTCTCCGACGTCTGCACTGTCCCCAGGCGAGTTGCTCCACACCCACAGACTCACTGGCCCCCCTCACGCCCATGGGTCGCATTTCTCTGTCTCCACCCTCTTCTCTGGGCTGGATGTCCCAGAGGCTGTGCGGAGTCACTGTCTCTCTGCTTCCGGACTGCTCTCTTTCAGTGCCCTAATCTCAGTGGAGAATCATCATCCCCACCGTTCTGTGAGCCAGAGCCCAAGGCCACCCGTCACTCTCTGCTCAGGCCTTTGCTCCCAAACCCAGTCTGACCCTGAGTGTGCCTCCTCTCTGGCCCCCTCTCATCCCCATCGCTGGGTCCGGCTGTGCTCATCTCCTTCCCAGGTGCCTGCAATAATTTTCTGACAGGTTGGTCGCCCCTTCTCCATCCCCCTGCTGCCTCTGTCCCATCCTGCACCTTGCAGCACAGTAGGTTTTTCAAAAGCAAGTCTGAGGCTATCACTTTTCTCTGTAAAACCTTCCAGGGATACCTCGGTCCTCTCAGGATGGGGATAAATTCTCGGCTCGCAGAGTCCGTCCTGATCTGAGCCCCTATCCGTGGCATCCTCATCACGCCCGTCCTCCTCTGCCAGTGTCTTGAGCCATTGCCCTTCCGTGGCCTCCAGGCTTCGTGCTCCTCTCCAGACACCCCTACCCCTCCCACCCCTGTGCTCAGATGTTGACGCCTGTCGCTTTCCAGGGACACTTTTGTCAACTGCTCAGGTGGAACCAGACCCCTTATCTGATGATGTCATCATATAATGTGCTTGTCATTATTGCACTTTTTCTTTCTTTCTTTTTTTTTTTTTTTGAGACAGTGTCTCACTCTGTGGCCCTGAGTAGAGTGCCCTGGCGTCACAGTTCACAGTAACCTCAAACTCCTGAGCTCGAGCAGTCCTCCTACTGAGTAGCTAGGATTATAGATGCCTACCACAAGGCACTGGCTAGTTTGTCTATTTTAAGTAGAGCCTGGGCCTCACTCTTGCTCAGGCTGGTCTTGAATTCCTGAGCTTAAGGGATCCTTCTGTGTTGGCCTCCCAGAGGGCTAGGATTACAGATGTGGGCGCCCCCACGCCCAGCCGACTATTGCACTTTTAATAATTGTGCTTTCACACAATTTGGGTTAGTATTAGCTTACTAGTTCCCCTCACTGGGTGGGGTGCAGGGTAGGGACAACCCGGGTCTGCTTTTGCTCATGGCTATCTCCCAAGAACTACTGCAGGGCCTTGGGCCATACTTTTTAAAGATGTTTTGTGAAGAAAGGGATTTGCTATGATTTGTGAAGGATGGAAGTTTATCCCTAGATGTCCTTTCCAACACTTTAGATGTCCTTAAAGTGTTCTTTTTTTTTTTGAGACAGAGTCTCACTATGTTGCCCTGGGTAGAGTGCCGTGGGGCACTCAGCTCACAGCAACCTCAAACTCTTGGGTTTAAACAATTCTCTTGCCTCAGCCTCCCAAGTAGCTGGGACTACAGGCACCCACCACAACGCCCGGCTATTTTTTGTTGCAGTTGTCATTGTTGTTTAGCTGGTTCAGCCCGCCAGTCTCGGTGTATGTGGCTGGTGCCGTAACCAATGTGCTACAGGCACCAAGCCTAAAGTGTTCTTTTTAAAAAAAATTCATATTGGGCTGGGCACCCATAGCTCAATGATTAAAGCCTCGGCCCTGTGCACCGGGGTTGGCAGGTTCGAACCTGGCCAGGGCCTGCTAAACAAACAAACAAACAAAAGAAAAAAATTTCAGATTAATATAAGGGTACAAATGGTTAGGATCATTGTTTGCATTTGTTAGATAGAGTCCAAGTGGTAGCTGAGCATTCTTTAAGGTGTTCTAATCAACATAATGCCCAAAGCTCTTTTCCCCAACACATCGTCCTGTAGAAAAAGACTGGCCCTGGGCAGACAGCAGTCCAGAGAGGCAGCTCCTCCTCAATTTCTCTGCAGCAGAAATGGTCGACACCTAGAAATCCTACAGAATGCTTCTGAAGATCATATCTTTGGAGACGATCTCACACTTGAAATGGGAATTCATAACCTTTTTTCTTGCTGGCACAAACAACAGGAGCAGTGCGGACCTTGCCAAAGTTACTAACAGAGGAAATGATGCAACGGAAACTCAGCCCAAAGAGGCTTACAGAATTCTGACCCAAGCCTACCCGGGCCAGACAGCATTAATTACAAGAGTCTAGGTTTTGTTTGATATTGTGATGAGTTTTAAACATATGTTTCCATTGCATAAAACCATCAAATCAATTTGCTGACACAGGCACGTATGTGTTAGCACGTCAAAGCCCACTTGGCAGTCCTCGTCACTGTAGTCTTCCATATTACATGAGTGCAAAATTGTGAGAGGAGCATATGTGGGTGTATTTTTTAGAAAAGAGATCCATAGTGTTGATCAATTTTTTACAAGTGTAAGAACAGCAAACCATGTTCTAAGTAAGGCCTCTTCGAGTTCTAAAGTTACATAGATCTCATAGTCTAATGCCAACATTTAGTGAATATCCAGATCCCCTCTGGGGAGCCGAGGTGGGAACTCAAGAGTTTGAGACCAGCCTGAGCAAGAGCGAGACCCAGTCTCTACTAAAAATAGAAAAACTAGCTGTGCATGATGGTGGGCACCTGTAACCCCAGCTACTCAGGAGACTGAGGCAGAGGAGTGATTAAGCCCAGGAGTTTGAGGTTCCTGTGAGCTGTGATGCTATGGTACTTTATGCAGGGTGACAGAGTGAAGCTCTGTCTCAAAAAAAAAAAAAAAATCCAGATCCCTTCTATTTGCAATGTCAAATATTTGCCTGAAAAAAATCAAAGTTTTTATTCAGATGTTTGGTGTCATGTACAGTGACTTACTGGTCATGTTAACCCATGTAGCCTTATACATGCTACCTCCAAATGTCCCCTGTGCTTGAGTGCATACGAGGTCAGCCTGATACCTCCCTGAAGGTTGTCAGGGACCCACTAGGCCAGGAAGGAGGAAGAGGCTACAGGTGACCCACACTTCCTCCCCAATAGCCAACTGTGCCTCTTCCTTACCCAGATGAAATCACCTTGATTATAACAACCAAAACGTGACAGTGGCTGGGTCTGACCCCTACTTCTTAACTCCCCACCCAGTCCACTTCTGGAAAGTGGGCCATGGAAGCTGAGCGGTGCATGTCTTTCTCTGCAGAGAAGGTGTCTTACTGTCCTGAACACCTGCCCAGGACAGGAAGAAGCCAGGAGAAGAGCCCAGACCCACCTGCACGCCAGAGGCTGCACGTGAGGGGTTGCACCCTCGTCCTCCTGGCTGCTTGGCTGAAGGAGGTTGACATTGCAGAATGTATGCGGGAAGATGCAGGGACTCAAGCTCCAGACCCTTCACATAGACTCATAAAGGGTTCTTATTTTCTATTCCTTTTTTTTAAATGATAGCTATCAGAATAAACTTAAAAAATGCTGTCATCATATAAGGTAGCACTGATAATCCAGGAAAATCAAACTATTTCCACGCGATGTCTTAGAAGAATAATTCCTGCATTCTCTATTTTTCCTCCTTCAAGTCATCCCTCTCCACTTTAGGTTGCTCTCTGATATGAAATAATAATTGTTGGACCCTCTTCTTTTCCTCCCTCAATAAAACTCCTTTGGCATCAAACTAGAAGGATAGGGTGAGGGGATAAACTTCATGAAGAGTGCACACAAAGTTCTTGTCTTTTGCAGAACGCTACTGGGTCTCAGACCCGTACAGTTGCTGGCTGATTTCCTTGGGCCTTCCCAAAGCAATCTTTAATTTAGGGCCTGGGATCATTTGCTGAGGCCCATTTCTGTCTGCACAGCTTATCGGGCCCATTTAGGTGCAGTGCTAAACGGTCTGCTGGCAATATTAACCGTCACTAGACTTGAAGCAGGGCATCTTGGAGTCTTCAGCACCACCAATTTTTTAGCCTGCTGCTTTATCAGCCTGGCAAGAAGAACTACTGCCACTTCTACATTGCTTTGCTTTTTTCTTGGTGAGACTGAGTCTCACTCTGTTGCCCTGGGTAGAGTGCTGTGGCATCATAGCTCACAGCAACCTCAAACTCCTGGGCTCAAGCGACCCTCCTGCTTCAGCTTTCCCAGTAAGCTGGGACTACAGGCGCCTGCCACAACACCCAGATAGTTTTTCTATTTTTAGTAGAGATGGCATCTTGCTCTTGCTCAGGTTGATCTTGAACTCCTGAGCTCAAGTGATCCTCCTGCCTAAACCCCCAGAGTGATGGGATTACAGGGGTGCGCCCTTGGACCCAGCCTGAACTGTACTTCCAAATGTTGACTAAGTGGTGAGGCTCTAAATGTCATATCCCAGCTCACCAAAGCAATGGCGGCTTTCCAGGCCTCATGGAGAGGTCTGTGCAATGTCCTGTGAGGAGTGGGGGAGGAAAAGGAGGATTTAAGAAGAAAAATAAAGTTAAGTCATGATTAGAAGAAACACCCCTGCATTGCACTTAACCTTGCGGAGACAAGTCAGCACTCACCCGGCTGCCGGCTGGGGCGGGAGGGAGCTAAGTGGACAGACAGAGGAAGAACAGCAGGAGTCCGTGACCGTCCCCCAGGAGGAGCTGCGGGAGACAGAGCAGTCCCCTCTGCTGCTCTGAGATGCCAGATCTCAGGGGCAACGTCATGTATTCAGTTCTGAAGCCCTGGACAGCGTCTACAGGACAGACACTTTTTATTCCATTTCTGGGAAGACTTCCACACAGCCAGCTCTTCAACTAACCTCGGTGAAGGCCACGGAGGAAACTGCAGGAGGATGTCCTGTTAGCATCTTTTCTACTGACCGTTAAGCTAGATCTGATCTGGAGGCATTTTTGTCACATCCCATTTGCAGCTGAACTGTAAATTGAAGGAAGTGATCAGTCCTTTCTTGCCCTGAAGGAACTATTTTGGAGGAACAATAAGATATTTTTCATGCTTTCAGATGTTTTTTGGATGCTCAGTGATAGATACATTCAGAGTCTCCAGAGGAGATAAGGAATCATACTCTGAACCTGGGCAGAGAGATGTGTGGAATATGGGCGGCCCCTATTTAAGAATTGCCCCCACTTTATGGCAGCACTGTGGGGCGCTGGGGAGGTTGTGTGGGGGTGCCCTTCAAAGCATGAAGGACTGAAGTTCCAAGATACAGAAAGTTAAACTAACCAGATGCCACAGAAGGGTGGGCTTTATTCATCTTGATGGTCCTTGGATTTGTTTTAAGGGGGTGCCAAATCCATTCCCTCTCCTGTACTTCTGCAAATACTAGTTGATAACCATGCTGCTGACCTCAGAATGCAGTAGAATCATTCAGCTTCACACCTTGTCAACCCCAAGCCTGGCTGAAGAGCCAGGCCATGAACCAATGTGCTTCTTTGATCTAATGTCCACCTCTGTGAAAAGTCGAGTCTCTTTGTAAGATAAGGGAGTCCTGGCTCACGCCTGTAATCCCAGCACTCTGGGAGGCCGAGGTGGGTGGATTTCTTGAGTTCAGGAGCTGGAGACTAGCCTGAGCAAGAATGAGACCATCTCTACTAAAAATGGAAAACCTATCCAGACGTGGTGGTGTGTGCTTGTAGTCCCCACTACTCGGGAGGCTAAGGCAGGAGGATCACTTGAACCCAAGAATTGGAGGTGGCTGTGAGCTATGATGACACCACAGCACTCTACCCAGGGTGACAGAGTGAGACACTGTCTCAACAAAAGAAAAGAATTAGGGTGGAGTTGAAAGACTTTTTTCTTAGTAAAGTATCACAAGAATGGAAAAGCTTGTATCCAACGTACTCAACACTAATATGAACCCAATAGATGAACTAATACACGCTCGCACAAGAGAAAAACTCAATTCGATTCAAGTTGGGGGGGAAGGGAAGAGGGAGGGGGATGGGTGAGCTCCCACCTAACGGGCATAACGTAAGGGTACATGGGACACCTCCTGGGTGGGGGACACAAGTACAACAGGAACCTTACCTAACAAAGACAAATGTTGTAACCTAATTGTTTGTATCCTCATATTAGTCTGAAATTTAAAACAATTTAAAAGAATTTTTAAAAATAAAAAAAAAAGGATTAGGAAAAAAATGTATACAACCATGCGCACAGGAAACTCAAGTTGTCTGTTTGCCTGTAGAACGAATCCCACCCATGCAAAGACACTGGCAGCTTGTTATGTTGTTACGCGGAATCCCCTCTTCCCTAACCACAGACACTAAGCCCCCAAGACTGGGAGCATCCTGAGGACACGCCATCTGCGCGACTGTTTTCATCACTGATCTGGGATGTGCAAGGGGAGCCTTAATTCTAAGGCACTACCAAGAGGTTGTGAGTGCTTTATATTTTTGAGAGGAGCTCAGAAATCTACAGAAACAGTACACCAAATTCTTTGTTAAGGCAAATAAGAATCTTACAATTGATCACTCCTATATATCCAAAATTTTGCATGTGAAAGAAAAGCATAAGACACTCCCCGCCCCCACAGCAATATTGCTGAACCGAGGGAATCAAGAAATAGCATTGAGTCTAGCCTGATGTTAGGGTGTCCAAAACAAAAATTTTGGCTGGGCACAGTGGCTCATGCCTATAATTCCAGCACTCTTGGAGGCTGAAGTGAGAAGATCCCTTGAGCTCAGGAGTTGAGACCAGCCTGAGCAAGAGGGAGGCCCTGTCTTTACTAAAAACAGAAAAACTAGCTGGGTGGTGGGCACCTCTACTTGGGAGGCTGAGGCAGGCGGATCACTTGAGTCCAGGAGTTTGAGGTTGCTGTGAGCTATGATGATGCCACAGCACTCTACCCAGGGCAACAGAATGAGATTCTGTCTCAAAAAAAAAATTTTTTTTTAAAAACGTGCCCATACAACAATTTTTTAAAATAAAGATCCCATTTTTTAAAGCCCTAACTGGGTCTTCAAATGCTACACTGGTTATCACTGGAGACACCATGGTGTTTGAGATGGGAAGTTTGGGGGGTCTGATGTCGGCACTCACCTGGCCAGTAGTACATGTAGACCTTCCTCTTGGCCTTGGTCAGAGTGACCCACAGAGGCTCTGACCCGTTCCACCAGAGAGGCATCAGACTCTCCCTGTTGACACCGATCTCGAAGGACGTGTTGGTGCTGGCATCCCACATGTGGTTCCCGACCATCTGGTGCACCTCACAATGGCGGCCTGCATCAACAAGAGCCCAAAGTCGTAAGTTAATTGCCTTGGTCCTTCTAATTTTTTTTTTTTTTTGAGACTAAGTCTCGCTCTCTTGCCCTAGGTAGAGTGCTATGGCATCATCATAGTTCACACCAACCTCAAACTCCTGGACTCAAACGATCCTCCTGCCTCAGCCTCCCAAGTGCTTGGATTACAGGCTGGAGCCACTGCACCCAGCCTGGTCCTTTTAATTTTTATTTTTGTTTCCTGATTATAAAAGTGGTTCATGGTCCTTTAGGGAGTACAGAACAGCATAAAGATTTGCTTTTGGGTTTTTAAAAAAAATTATAGATGTTTTACCTTTCTTAAACTGTGCCACCAAGGCAAATGATCCATTGAGATGTCCACTTACTGGTTGGGGGGGTCATTTGGGGTGAAGTTGATCTCTCAAGTCTGAGTTGTTTCAGTTACATGGAGGACGCTGTATGCTCTGCTCATGGCTTAAAATCTAAGTATGAGTCAGAATCCTTGGCTTCTCCTGAGGCTTGGGTTACGTACTTACCCACAGCCTTCTCTGCACCTTCCAGAACCCCCTCCCATGAGATTAGAAATTCAGGTGTTGTGGAGGTTACTTTCTCCATTCTGGCATGAGTTATCGCTTCGCGTCGGTGCTAAACAATGATACAACCCACAACATTTGGAGCACAGTGGCGACAAACAGATTCAACTTTGACAAAGGAGGAAAACGGCCCTCCAAATGGAGCATTACATACGGAGAGGGGGGAGGGTCTGTTAGGCACAACCTAGTCCCAGAAGACAAGCCAGAAATGAAAGATGCGAACACTTGGACTCTTTTGAAACATTAGGCTTAAATTATTTATTTCAGAGCAATCTGTTACATCTTTCAAGTAAAAATAACACAAACATTGGCAAGTGCATCAAAAATTGCTGCAATTTTCAAGAGTGTCATTTGGCGCCAGGATGAAGCGCGCTCTTCTGAGCTCCCTAACCACGCTCTCAAAGTGACTCGTTCTTGTTTGTTTTGCTATTGTTGTTTCTTCTCTCCTCCCTTTCAGCCAACATTTTATTCTTGAACAAAAACAAAGAGAAAACCATAAAGTACTACCTTGAAAATTGGGACACTAAAAATATCATAGACAAACCTTTCTTTCGTCACAAAAAGCAAGGCATTCCGCAACCTGGCTTCGCAAGGATAACCCAGGAAACCACAGAAAACGGTTCTCACCCGGAGCCGCAGGGCCGGTTCTTTTGACCTTGGCCAAAGCTTTCACACATGGACTAATAAAATTTAAAATTGAAATAAAATGAAAACATGGATCGATTTCTCCCATGGTTAAAGAACATATTATTTTTAGTTATTCCTTCAACCACCATTTGCCAAATGCTATTGCAGGTATTACAAACTGTGGTAGGTGTAGAGATTCCAGTCTGAATAAACGTGGTCTCCATCCCCAAGTGGCTTGTAATTTGCTACTCAACGCAGCGTCCCCTGCATAAAAGAGGTGGTGAACCTGGATGTGGGGCTGGTGCTGAGAAGGAGCCCAGGTTGCTGCTCTAACTTGAGAATCCTGATGTTCCCACTCTGTTGCTAAGGATAATTCCTATCATGTTTTAATTACTCATTAAAGTCAGGGCCTACTTCTTATTGATTCAACTATGTATCTTTTTTAGTATATCAAATTTTAATAACATTATAGGAGCCCCTCTTATAAGTAAAAGTTGTTATCTGTTTTCTTTATTCACGGCAGTGAATCCCAGCACTCTGAGAAGCTGAGGCAGGTGGATTCCTTGAGTTCAAGAGTTTGAGACCAACCTCAGCAAGAGCGAGACCCTGTCTCTACTAAAAATAGAAAAACTAGCCATGCATAGCTGTGGGCACCTATAGTCCCAGCTACTGGGAAGCGAGGCAGGAAGATGGCATGAGCCCAGGAGTTTGAGGCTGTTGTGTGCTGTGATGCCACAGCATTCTACCCAAGGTGACGGAGTGGGACTCTATCTCAAAAAAATAAATTAAAAAAATGCATTTCATACCAAACAATTTTACCATCCTATTGATGCTTCCTCATTCTTTTCACAAGGCAAGATAATCAGAGCACTATCCATGCAGACATGGGTCCTCTGGGGACAGACTGAGTGCAGGAGGGCGTCCACCTCGACAGACATGGGTCCTCTGGGGACAGACCGAGTGCAGGAGGGCGTCCACCTGGACAGACATGGGTCCTCTGGGGACAGACCGAGTGCAGGAGGGCGTCCACTTGGAGGCAGGGGACACAGCAAGGGCAAAGTGGGGAGGGGGTGGGGACAGCCTCCAGAGTCTCTGAAAGAGTCACTAGGAAAGGACCAGCTGGGGGATCAGATAGAGAAGGACAGGGAAGGACCCTGAGTGGGCGAGTACAGGCATCTCTGCTTCCAAGTCTCAACTGCTGGGACCATTTTATGAGAAACGCCGGAAACCCAGAGGGACACGGGGCTTCCTGGGTGCGGTTCTTACAAGGTGCTGTATTCAAACATGACTTGTGAAGTACTTGCCATCTGTACGTGTGTAACGCACAATCCCCACGACGTCATTCAGTAAAATTTCCGTCTTTCTTTGCAACACTTGTATTAAGCACTCTGGACCCTGACGTATCCAAACTTACTTTTCTTAGATCTTTGCTGTCTGGGTAGAAAGTTATAAGGAGCTTCGTATGGGTCGTGGAGCTGATGTAGGACTGGATCGTGTGTGTGTGTGTGTGTGTGTGTGTGTGTGTGTGTGTGTGTGTGTGTGTGAGAGAGAGAGAGAGACAGACAGACAGACAGACAGTGAGAGAACATTCTATCAGAAAATTTCCATGACACTCTTTTAACAGGCAGGTCACCTCAGGCTTCTGTTTAGAAAATTGGTTTTATTTACTTATTTTATTCATCTTTTTTTTTTTGCAGTTTTTGGCCAGGCCAGGTTTGAACCTGCCACCTCCAGTATATGGGGCCAGCGCCCTACTCCTTTGAGCCACAGGCACTGCCCGTGTTTATTTATTTTTATTTAGTTAGTTTTTGAGACAGAGTCTCACTATGTCACCCTTGGTAGAGTGCCGTGGCATCATCACAGCTCACAGCAACCTCAAACTCCTGGGCTCAAGCGATGCTCTTGCCTCAGCCTCCCAAGGAGCTGGGACTACCTGCCACCATGCCCAGCTAGTTTTTTTATTTTTAGTAGAGATGGGGTCTTCCTCTTGCTCAGGCTTATCTCGAACTCCTGAGCTCAAGCAATCCAGCTGCCTCAGCCTCCCAGAGTGCTGAGATTAGAGGTGTGAGCCATCGTGTCAGGCCAGTTTTATTTTTTGGTGGATCTAGCTAGGAGGGTCCCAAGAGTCACTTTTCCTGGGAGCCACTGGGAGGATGGTGGCTCAGAATCTTCTCTCCCAGCTGAGCTGATTTCCCTGCCCAGGAACATAGTAAGGCTGGGCGTCTGCATGTGTCACTGTCCCGGCTATTGAGCTAACTCCCTCCCCACCCTGTGTCTCTCTTGCTTTTTCCTTTTCATTGTCTGCGTAGAGGTGGTGGTGGACAGGACAAGACACAATGTACTGGCTTCTGCAGCCCACAGCTCTCATCTCCGTATTCCTGCCTGACCCCCGTCTATTTTTCAGTTTTTTTTTTTTTTTGAGACTGAGCCTCAAGCTGTCACCCTGGATAGAGTGCCGCGGCATCACAACTCACAGCAACCTCCAATTCCTGGGCTCAAGTGAGTCTCCTGCCTCCGCCTCCCAAGTAACTGGGACTACAGGCGCCCGC
>CAUYRH010107758.1:0-21431 GCA_963574655.1 Perodicticus potto | reverse complement strand
CCGGGGGTTGTGGACGTTTGCAGGGGGCTGAGTGTGCCCGGGGGATGTGGACGTTTGCAGGGGGCTGAGTTGCCCGGGGGTTGTGGACGTTTGCTTCCCTTGCCCTCCTGCCAGGAGGAGGCAGGGGGCCCCAGGTAGGCTTCTCCTTGGATGCCCCTTTGCAGCCTTGTGGTGCTGGGGACGTTGAAACCCAAGTGGTGGGAGAGGGACGAGGTGTGCAGAGGGTTCCGTGTCCTTGTGAGGCGGAGACAGCAGGGCAGGTTTGTTTAACCTTTGATGGCTCCTACAGGCATCACTTTGTTCTTCATGCTTCCTCCTGGAAAACGCCCTGTGAGAGCCACATTTCTCGCTGTGTGAAAAGACTGGACTGCTCTCCTTGGGTGCTCTTTGGAACCTTCTGGAACCCTCTGGAGCTCGTGCCTTTGGGCTTCCTGCGTAGTGTCCGGCTCCTAATGTGGCCCAGGGGAGTGTGGGGAGTGGCATGAAGCATGGGAAGGTCAGGGGGTGCCTGCCTCTGGGGAAGTCTGCAGAAAAGCCCAAGTTTAGCGAGGACCTTGTTTCCTGGGGATGGCAGGAGGGCCTTGCACGAGCCTGCTGGCTCCTTCCTCCGCGTGCCTGGGGCTGGCCGGGTTTACACCCGCTGCCCAGCTGCACATCTGCCTGAACTTCTATCCCCAACGAGGTGGCCCAGTTTTGTTCCCCTGCTGTTAGGGATAGGAGCTTCATGGCACGTCTGATCACAGCGGAACAGGAGGAAACCCTGAGCTCAGAAGTCACTCCCAGGACGTGGGGCTGCCCGGCCTCACCGAGGTGTTGGGAAGCAGAGCGCTGGACGAGCCCCAGACCCAGTGGCCCTGGGGAAGGCAAGTGTGTGCTGTGCGTGAGCCTGAGGTGACTTGCTATCTTGTCTGCATCGTTACGACTGGGCACTTCAGGTGGTTCCAGGTGGCCCACACCCAGGGAGGCATTGGCTCTGAATGCCAGTGCTGCCCTGGACTGGAGCGAGGGTGGTGAGCTGTCCCCACTGCCCACTTCAGGCAGGTGCCAAGGAGCCTCTGGGCATGTTGATTGCTGTGACACCTTTGTTTAAGGGACTCCCATAAAGAGGCAGTGCTTGCCCCCCAGTGCATTGGACGGTGTGGTGTGGCCGTGGGCTGCCTCCACCTTGTTGCCCAGGAGGGGAACCCCCTGTGTCCTTTGCCTGGTTTCAGGAGCCCTGCATGCCCCCCACTTTGACTGAGGGGACCCCACAAACCTCCATTGTCTCCCACTCACTTCTCCTTACCTCTTCTCCTGGGTGATGACATTAGCTAGACAGCATTTCTGGAAATAAAGAAAATGTCTGTTTCACTGTTGAAATACCAAAATGAAAAAAAAAATATCATCTACCATCCATACACAAAAAAGCATCCCAGTGTTAACCAAAAAAATTTTATCTTATATTTTTAATTTTTTAAATAAAAGGAAAAACCTTCAAATGGAAATAATTGTGACTCTGAATTACACTCCATCTCTTAAAATAAAAAAAAAATCTTATAAATGGGAATAGTAACAGTTTACTAAGTGGGACAAATATTTTTTCACTGAGATTTGGCCTCTTCCTTGAATACATTTCTTCTTCCATTTGTTTTAAAAGTCTCTCTTTCCTCTTGCCTCTTAGAAGGCTTCTGACTCGGCAGCAGACACAACACAGTCACCTGCATTCAGGGTCAGGGTCAGGAAACTCTCACAGGAAAGCTGCGTCACCTCCCAGGGTTTCCCTTGAACGGATTCTGGCTTCATTATAGGCCCCTCCTTAAGAAATAGAATAAATTTTTCTTTATTTTCTATATTTATCCTGCTTAGTTTTTAAAATGTAACTTTGCTTTTCAATCGCTTGATTCTATGAATTTTGGTTGCCAGCCTTTTGAATCTGTCTCTTCCTCTTCCTTCCTGCCTTTCTCCTTCCCTCCCTAACCCTCTCCCCCACTCTCCCACTCTCCTTTTCTCCCTCCTCCCCCTCCCCCTCCCCCCTCTCTCCCCCTCCCCCTCCCCCTCCCCCTCTCCTTCCCTCCCTCCTCCCCCTCCCCCCTCCCCCTCCCTCCCTCTCCCTCCTCCCCCTCCCCCTCTCTCCCCCTCCCCCTCTCTCCCTCTCTCTTCCTCTCTCTCTTTCTCTCCCTCTCTTTCTCCTCTGTCCCTCCTCCCATCTCTTCTTTTCTTATGCTCTTTCTCCCTCCCTTTCTCAACACTTGCATTTGGTTGATTTTCCTTCCCCTATAATACATACAAAGCACTAATGTTTAGAATAAGCCTCTTGCAAGGGCTGGACGGCAGAAGAAGCTATTTGGCAAATGTGGTCTTGTGCACATAATCTATCAATGGGTGACACACAGCAGAGAGCGCTGTTTTCAGGACACCTCCCACTCAGGGTGCCCTGCCGCGGCCCCAGCCTCCCAGTCCTCTACCTTCTCCCTGGGTCCCAGCTCTGTCCTGACTCCTCCCAGCCCACATTGTGTCTGCCCCAAAGCCCGCAGTTCCCCAGGGTTGAGATTTATCAGGGACATTACACAGCTCACAGGTGCCCCAATCCAGGCACTCTCCCTAAAACTTCTCATGAGGCTCCATGCCACCGTGGAGGGCCCTGCCCAGGAAGCGCTACGTTACTTTAGCTGCCCTCAGCCGGCCTTGCTCACATACACTGGGCACTCGAGCACGGGGAGGAGGGTTTGTTGTGTGACGTGTTCCACAGTGCTGGCTGGCCCCGCACGTGAGCCACCATTTCCAACAAACACTTAACAATTCTTCTTCCACAAATAAATGGCAAAATGAGCATCAGTTCATACTTGGGTAATAACAGGTTGTGTATTTGTTCATATTTACAGGTGATTCAGATACCCTGAGCTGCCCCAATAAAAGGAACAGATATAAAGTGGAATATACTTAAATCAATTTAGGTCTCATTTATAAAATAGAGATCCTTTCTACTTCAAAGGCTGCTTTCCTCTCCTTCCTCTCTCCATTTGCATGTTGAATGGAAATACAATCTCCTTCCCTCGTTCAGTGTTTTAAGCTGAGCTTTGCTAAGGCTGCTTGGCCTCAAATGAACTGTGTAAAGTATGGGCATCAAATTAAACTTTTGGATGATGATTTGCTGAGCTCAAGTCAAAATTCATATGATCTTGTTCCTGCCAACTCCCTTCCTCCTTTCTGTCTAAATCAAGACCGTTCTAAAATATGCCACAAGGACAACTGGGCTCTTACCGTGTTTGGGTCTGATGGGAGTTGGGAGGTGTCAGAGGGCTCTGTGACAACAGGGTTTTCCTTTGATCACGAACTGCTTTCTGAGCATAGTCAAGTGCCCCAGAATCACCTGTCAGTGCGTCACCCTCACCTGTGACCAGACGACCTGGCAGGTGACCCCTGTCCTCGGGCCCTGTGCTAGTTCATTATCCTCTCCTGGGGATGAGATTCCTGGTCGGACAGGCTGAGTTTCTTCCTTTTCCCCATCACTTGTCTGAGAGTTTGTCTCACTTCCTTTTACCCACCCTGTGCTGACTTCTGTCTCCCCTCACGACATCATAGAGAAGGTGCCCTCGGTCTGCTCACCCAGGACAGAGCAGGTTGTGATTCTTGGAGCTGAACACCAAGCAGCCTGAGCTCCTTCCAAGGATCTCGTCCTACCGCTTTCCTTTTGCTGTGTGTGTTTTTAAAACCGTCTGACTCTAGAGGAGCCAGGAGGAGCTGAGTAGGACGGCCTTGCTCCTGTGGCTGGTGTCTGCCTCCAGGCCCCAGGCTGAGGACAGGCATCCCTCTCCGAGGAGCACTGGGCAGCCTCGGAGGAGGCTCTGACCCTGCACCTCCCAAGGGACATGCCCCATGAGATGTCCTCACCTTGTCGAGGATGTGCCTCGTTCCCCTGCAGACCCTCAGTGAGAAGACGTCTTTCTCCGCTCCACCTCCAGAGCCCTGAGAGACACCTGGCCGCAGTCCACCTCCCACACTCACCACCCTGTGCCCTCTGCACACCTGCAGCTCCCACTGATTGTGATGTGTCCTCAAGGCACACGGTCGGGTGGGGGATGGAACTCGGAAAGCCTGGGCTCTAGGGATGTGCTCAGGTATCTCCACGTTTCCCCTCTGCTTAGAGCGCTTGGCAGGCGGCTCCGGAAAACGCACGGACACTTGTCCCCCACTGGATGCCGTCCTCGTCCGTATTCTCCACCTTGGCCCTGTGTCACTGAGAAGACACAGAATGCCAGGCAGGGCCATGGCGCCGAATCTCACTGGTGACTTGAGAGTCCACCTCCCGTGCAGGGATCCCCGGGTGCCACAGGCCTCTGGGGGTGGTGTCTTGGCCACCGGTTTGGCACTTTTATCCTCTTGATCCTGCCTCTGTGACTCCAGAGTTTCCCTGCAGATGAAACAGAAAGTTGCTAGAGGAAAATGTCGAGTGTGTTTCAGGTCAAAGATGGTGCCCTCATTTCCGTCTCTCTCCTGATTGCGGCGTCTTCCTTCTGAGCCTTCTGTCCGACACAACTCTTCCCAATGGCGTCCTGGCTGTTTCCTGCACAGATTTGGGGTTAAAATAAGAAGCGTTAGCAGGGAGAGTAGTTTGTCAGTGTTACTTACCAAGCACATCTGGTTCAGGGGAAGCAGACTGTTTGTGATACTGGACTTCAGGACCCCTTTGTAATCTCTTTTTAATTTACATGTGTAAACTCTGCCTTCTGTATGATCAGCACAGTGGTGAGTTTGGCTTGATGAGGCTGGGGGCCCGTGCCCGGCTGAGCCTGTGCTGTCCGGGAGTCAGCACTCGGGGCCTGACCCCCCCCCCCACCGCTGGTGTCCGGTCACTTGCATGTGCAGGGTCCTCTCCCAGACAGGGTGACACTGCTGTGAGGGCAATCGATGAGCTTACATGCACAAGAAAAGAAAAATAGCAAAGAAAAGCTTACTGGGGAACCTTCCCAAGCATTCATTATCTTGCCAAACATAAGGCTTCTGTGCATTTTAAAGCATTTGTCTCCAATTTTGTTTTCGGTTTCACATAAGACATTTGGGAATAAAATAGCTTGGCCGGCCCAAACCAGGGCGGCTCATGCCCCAACTGTGAAGATGCTCATCCAGGTTCAGGAGACACTGAGTGGTGAGGCCACTAGCCTCTCACAGGGCCGCCGTCCCCAGCAGGCCCTCCTGCTCCCCTGTTCCCTGTCTCCCAGGACAGGACAGCAGACTCTCTGGACATACCATCCCTTTGCCCAATTTTAACTTGGATTCCTTCCTTGCGGCCGATAGGGGGAGCAGAGAGCAAGCCGGCGTGCTGGTGAGCACTTCCTCTGCACGGTGGGTCGCACGTTTTTGTTTGGGAAGATGCTCCAGGGAAAGCTGGAAGACTACGTCTAGGAGTGCTGAAAATTCTTAAATACTCGATGAGAAGATGATTTTTAGGCCCTTTCCAAACCTGGGTGTGTGGGAGTCCAAGAGCTGATACCTGCAGGGCCATGCTCAGGATGGGGACGGGGACACGGTCCAGCACTGTGTGTCCCCTGAACCCCGTCTGTGACCGCACCCCAGTGCTTGGCATGCAGAAGCATCACCAGGTGCGGGCTGGGACCCCAGAGACGCAGCCCACACTTCACCTGTCTCAAGAGAGTGGGTGGCTTCCCCCTCCCATTAGCAAAGATGTCACCCTTTCCTTCTGGGTCCCGTCTGTATGATGAGCTTCTTTGTTTGTTTGTTTGTTTGAGACAGAGCCTCAAGCTGTCACCCTGGACAGAGTGCTGTGGCATGACAGCTCACAGCAACTTCCAATTCCTGGGCTCAAGCGAGTCTCTTGCCTCCACCTCCCAAGTAGCTGGGACTACAGGCGCCCGCCACAACGCCCGGCTAATTTTTGGTTGCAGCCGTCATTGTTGTTTGGTGGGCCTGGGCTGGATTCGAACTCACCAGCTCAGGTGTACGTGGCTGGTGCCTTAGCCGGTTGAGCCACAGGCACTGAGCCCATGATGAGCTTCTTTAGGACCAAGGCCTGGCCACCCTCTTCTCGGCCCCACTCCCTGGTCTGAGCGTCTCCTCTTCCAACTCTTTGCAGTGACCACCCCCCGGTCACAGGCCTGGAGGGTCCTGGTTTCATCTCCAGTGAGTAAACTCGTGGGCTTGCGTGTCACACCATCCCACGTCCACCCTGCATCCGTCTTACATCACACGGGCACTGAAGTGCAAATCACCCATCACTAGTTTCCCAGGAGGCGGAGGAGCCACGTGGCGGCTTTGCAGTGGCCATCCGCTCAGTCCTCCTCCTGACCCGTCCACCGCTCTCGCCTCTTGTGCTGCTTCTGCGCCTGGCCTCGGGGTTCTAAGCCTCATTTCTCCAACTTGTTCCTTCAGTGGAAGGTCAGTCTATACAGAGTTGTGTTTCGTACCAAGCTGTTTCATTAGGGGACGTGAACTGGCTTTCGGCACATCCCTCAGAGGCCCCCGGGCAGGTGTCCTTGCTGAGGCGGGAAGTGGTCGTGTTGGGAAGTTCATCTGGCCGGGAGGTGGCAGGACTTTAATTCAGACCCAGGACAACGTCTGGTTTTGCTCACTGTGTTTCTCAGCCCTGGCTGTACATAAGGGTCACCTGGGGAGCTTTTAAAAACTACTGCGGCCTGGGCTTCACCTCGGCCCAACTAAATCACAGTTCCTGCAGGCAGGCACCAGGGTGTCTTTAGAGCTCCCTGGGTGCTTCGGATACACGTCCAGGCTGGCGACTGCCTCTTTGTGTGTTTTCTTGCCTCTGTGTCAGAGAATAGGCCTGACTGTGTGGACGTGGTGTGTGGACAGTTGACAGAGGCCTGTCATTTCATCTGGAAGTTCCCCCGATGGGCACATCCAGACTGTGGGTGATTCAGCATGAACCATTCCCTTTCTTCATTGTTATCCTTATGCCCGGTGCTGTGTGTCCTTAGAATGTAAGTTCTCAAGTCATACGCAGTGAATCAGCATAACTAGCTCTTGCCATCACACTGCTTGTAATCAAGGGCCCAGCCCCTGAGTCTGAGTATGGAAGAGATACCTCCCATGCCAATGGCTTCTGGACTTTCATGATAAAGAGCCCTTTGCACAAATGAAAGCAGACGAAGGTGCAGCTCTGAGGCTAAAGTAGAACCCAAGCTCTGGACCTTCCCGGCCTCACTGTTCCCTGTTCCGCTCTCCACACAGAGGGACGTGTGTCCCATCTGTGCTCACATGTGACCTTGGGGGCCCTCGGAGGCAGAGACATGGTTCTGAGGCAAAGTGTTTGAGGTTGTAGACTTACATCTAGAAACTCGACTCTCTGCACTGTCCTGGGGCCCAGGTACTATAATTTGTGGTTGTGTGGCTGTGTTGTGATGGGGAGTTGCCAAGGCTGGTGTCAGGACATAAATACCCAGCTCCCGGGGGATCCTAGCCCTGATCTGGGAGGTCTTCCCCTGGGAGCAGATTTCCTTCCAGCTCACTCTCCTTCCCACTCCTGGGAGCCGCCTCCCGGGAACCTGCCAGCGCGGTGGCGGGGGCGGGGGCGGCTCACGCCCTGTTTACGCTGCGATGCAGGTGAGCTGGAGACTGGGGACTGCTGGCTGCGGCTATTAATTGGACCCACAGCTAAATCTCTCATTTTCAGTATCCTCAGACAACACAAAGAAAGTCACAGAGTGTCTCAGATTTCAAAAGCTTTGTAATATCAGTCATGCACTCACCCCTCTCAGAGAGGATTTTTGGTTCTATTCCATTTAGCCGGCTTTTATTCCATGAGTGGTGCCAGTGAGAGGCACATTTGTTTGCAGGCACCTGGGACCTTGTCACTTCAGTCTTACGGGAGGACATGGGTCCAGCTCAACACAGTGACTGGCTGGTTAGTGGGGTTTAACCTATTATTCCCATTATGTGTTTATATATTTGAAGATGTTTTTATTTGCTTAATCTTCTATAAGTTGTATGTAAAAATTAGCTCTCTATATGAAATGAGAGTTGCATGGAAAAAAATCATAAGTACAATGACCCTTTTTAAAAAAATTAAGAGTATGGACCACTGCATTACCACCACACTTGAAGTATGGGAGAAGTATTAAAAATCTGAAAGATTCAAATTAATAAATAAAAATATAAAGAAACAAGCTTTTAGGCTTATATGCAAAAAAAGTCTCACCCTTTCCGACAGCGTGAGATAGGAGATCCCCACATTAGCCGGGCAGGGCTCCTATCAGGACTTTCCTCTGGGCTAAGGGAAGAGCTGTCACCCTTCATGGTTTCCAGCCTCATTCTGTGTCAGTGGAGGAGTCTGTCTGCCCAGACAGGGATCAACAGGAGCCCCTGCCCCGGGGACAGAGAGTCATCACCTGCCTCTGTCATCCCGAGCCTCAGAAGCTTGAAGAAAAGCTAATTAATGAGAAAGGCTGTGGCTTATATTAGAGGGTGGAGCATTTTTAAAAGGGTAATTATCTTAGAGAAAATAACTTATTATTAACTAACTTTGAGTTAAGAAGCTATTGATTTTAAGGGGGATGTAAACCTGGCGTTGCTGAGACTGAAGGGCGTGGACATGTTGTTCTCTGTCAAGAGCATATTCAGTCTGAGAAAAACCCACAATGTAGCTTGTTGTGAAATTAACCTGGTTGATAAGTGACAACAGATATATCGTGCAAGTTATAGAATTACACACATGTAGAGTAATACATTTCTATTAAATATCAAATGTAATTTAAAAGAAACATGAAATTAATTATAATAAAACAGTATCCAACCTAAAAATATTATAATATTGACCGGTAATCAATATGCAATGATTGATCAGAGAGTTCACATTTAAGGCACAACTGGACTTACACTGGCCCATGTGACAGGCTGGACAGTGTTTGTGACTGGTGCCTGCCACGTGGATGGTCACAGGTGAGCCAGTTAGGACAGCTTCCCCCGTTTTTCCCAATATTTTGCTCTGTGTAGGTTTATGATGATTTTATTAGTTTAAAAGTCTATTTTAATGTCTTTAAAGTTTGAGTATGGTGTTTAACAGCATGTGCTGAGAATTTAGGTCGTTTAGGGTTCAAATCCAGTCCCACAAAGTGACCTGAGGCCAGTGACTTGGCTTTCCTGGGCCTCATTTTGACCCCTGGTGATCAGAGGTGCCTCCCTCCTGTGAGGATGGGGTGACACAGTTCCGGCTCGGTCCCTGGCACAGTTCGTCTGTATGTTTAGTTCATCATAAATACAGGGCGTCCCAAAGATCACTATACATAGGAAAAATTAACAAGCTCATGTTGTACTTTATATAATGCATTGTTTTACATTTACGTATCAACATATAGAGAAAATTTTGTATTTTATAAAAGTTTATAGTGAATATTTTGTCAATAAAGCTACACTTAGCTACAATTTCCCATCTCCCCTACGTATGTATGTATGCATGGCGACCCTTGGGGCGTCCTGTACATCTTTCCTTTCTTCAGAAAGGAATTATAGCTTGTCAGAAAATGAGACCAAATGATACTCTCTGGTGATAAGTCTGATGTGTTTTGAGAAGCCATAAAAAGGAGTAAGGAAGTGTTCCAGTGTGACTGGCGGACCCTGCCAAGGAGTCCTCAGCACCCGGTCAGTCCCTGAGCTCGGCCAGCAGTGACTCAGGTCTCCAGGGCGTTAAACTCCAAAGCTGAAGCCGAGTCAGAGAGCTTTGGTCTCCGCTGTGTTGCTGCTCTTATTTGCACAGAAAGGTTAGTGTTTCTGCTGTTTAAAAAGTGGTAACATCCACATAGAAATGACGACAACTTTATTTGTTTTTAAAAGATAATATGAGATAAGTGTTAATTAACTAGAATATTTGTAAGAACTTCGAAGACCAAGTTCCCCACTTCCTGGAAGCTAAGGCTGCATTCCAGAGGTGAGAGCCCGAAAAACAATCCAGTTCATCCATCATCCTTGTCTTGAAATGTCACTTTCCCATATTCAGTAAGTGCAATATTTACATTCTTAGATACAACTGAAAAAGAAAGATTGGGACTGACCCATGCTAGTTAATATTTCCTTAAATCAGTTCCTTTTGAGCATCTGTCCAGGTCTTAAGTTCAGAATTAGGCACCAGGATTCCAGCGGTGCTTAAGGAAAGTGTAACAGACTTTCCTGACACTAAATGGCAGTGTAGTCAATTATGTGTAACGTTTTAAAATGTGATATGCTTATTGATAAACTAAAAATCTTGTCAACTTTTTAAGAATTATCTGAATTTTTTTAAGAATCAAAGGGACAAAACAAAGCAAAGGCAATATTAGGTGAAATGTGTGTGCAACACACACACACACAATCTGTGTCGAACTCTTTCCTGTCTGATAGCAGTGGAGCAGGAAATAGGACTCAGCAAAGCTGCTTGTCACACCAAGTCTGTTCCTCCAATTAGTCCCGGCCTGCCCTGGCCTCAGGATTTCATGAAGCCCTCCTGCCGTCTGCTGGTCGCCTTGTGAGTGGGAGGAAAGTCACATCTCTGTGTCCTGCCAGTGCTCCCCAAAGCCAACATGCAGGCGGCACCCTTGACCACAGATAAAATCTCTCGCTCTGCCTAAGTGTAGGAAACCACTTGGGGCCACTTAGGACCATTACACCACCTACTCCTGACTCACATAGGCCAGCACACTCTAGTGCAAGCAGAAACTAGAATTTATTGCCATTTTCAGTTATAAAGTAAAATCTCAAGACCAGAAATTCTCATAAATATCTCCTAATGGGTTCTTTGTTTTATTTTCTCCATTTATTAGGAATAATCAGAAACTTGATATCAGCATTACTTCTTTTAAAAGTGCACATATATTTTATTTGATTTTGAGTGATCTAGAATGGCTTCGACATTTTAATACTGATGCTATTACCGTAAAACAGTCATCAGTTCCATCTGCAAAAAGACAATGGCATGTACACCAACATGTGCTTCTCTTTTGGAAGAATGGAGAACATAGGACTGAAGTATCGGGGGGCGGTCAGAGAGATGGGAGATGCGCCTGGAGAGACGGGAGCTGGCCTTGCACCCCAGCTAACGATGTTCCGGCCGTGTGTCTCCGGGGGTTACCGAGCACATCTGAGCCGAAGTAGAGGGGAACAGTAGCACCAACTCTGAGGACTAAAGGAGAACGAACCTGCATACGGCGTCTGGTGCAGAGCACGGCTCCTCTTAGGTGGATGTTATTCAGTAAGGGAAGCTGCTGTTACTGGGGCTGCCCTTGGTGTGCAGACCCTTGCTCTCCCAGCATCGGAAATGTCACGCAGAAAATGCAGGACTGTGGAGACCCAGAAAGGGGAGGGCATTCCAGGTAGAAGTAAAGAATAGATGCAAAGTTGAGCACATACAAGGATTTCATGTTTCGTTTCTCCTCCCACAGAACTGCTAAGATTGGAATGAATATGGTTGGTGGGCAGAAAGAGTTGAATTAATGTTCCAGAGGAATGACTGTCCTTTTCTTCTGTCACCCCAGTTTTCCCTGTGAACCTAGAAAATGGGAAATATCAGAAACTCCCTTCCTTTGCTCATGTCTCCACTTGTATTTCTTTAAACGTCTATGATTGCCGTTGTAGAATTAATCCTGTGTGGCCTTAGATAAGCAGGCTGGTTTTGAGATCCTTGTTTGAACCTGTGTATTCTGCCGTACTGGAATCCAGGGCTAACCCTCGGTCCAGAACCTTCTGTCCACACCTGGTGGCTGCCTGAGAGGCGATGAGGCCCTGGGCAGCGAGCCGCTCTCCTTAGCTGGGGATCTTTGTAGACAGGCCAGAGACTGGGGACTTGCTGAAGTTTCACAGAAGTGACCTTGATCTTTCATGTTTATTAAGAAACAGACTTCTATTTTAAAAGCACCATCCCTTTGAGGAGATACAGTGGGGGGGGTGTAACTCCAGCGCTGTTCCTTGGGTGCACTGCCACCAGCGTGGATGTGTGTGTGCAAATCGTCCGTCAACTCAGCAGCCCTGACCATTCACTGGGGAGAAAGCCGTCTCAGTCCCACTAACCACTTCTTCCCCTCTCCTGTGCAGGGAAGGTCCTGTGGAGGCTGTAGCCGAGGACGAGGTGCATGCGGCTGTTGTCTGGACATTTGTCCCACCCACGGTGACGCATGAGGAATCATAGAGTGTGGTATGTGACCTTGGGACCTGGGACCTTGTTGTTGTTTTGAGGATGTAAAGAACGTTACCTGGAAACCAAGAAGAACTTAGAATGCAGTAAGGACCGACCTAAAACTAGAGCAATTGAGTTATTTTCTGCCAGCTATTTGTTAGTTTTTCTGATGTTTAAATGCCTCCATTTTATGCCATTGTTGAGTTAATAGACTATACATTTAAATTCGCACATCACTTAGGACTTTTCCTTACGTCTTTACACTGATGTGAGCTACTCTAAATACTTCAGAAACAAACCAAGCCTAGCAGAGAACTTTATCCAGAAAACATATTTAGACTTAATTTTCTCTTGTTTTCATTCTCGCATGGTGCCTTCCAGATTTCAGATTCCTTCCACCATATTTTTTTGTTTGCTGACTTTGTGGCGGGGGCCACATGTGTGAAGGGCCCAGAGTCCCCGGGGGAGAGCCCAGTGTCCCTGTACACAGCTGGGGACTGGCCTCTGCTCCTGTCTGTGGTGGCTCTTCCTGACCATGTAAAATCTATCTGGGGCAGATTTTTTCACGTCCAATCTACTGAGGAGCAGATCTTCCCTGACCAAGGACAGCCTTGCCTTGTCCTGGGCAGCCGGCCTTGTGCTGGGCTTTGGAGAGGACACTTGGCTTTTGTGACCTTCCTTTTCTTCTAATTGAGTGGATGGAATTGAGAAATGCTGATCTTATAAATAGGATGAATTTAATTTCCAGAAAAGCTGAGAAATATGCCGCCCCATTGGGCCTGGAGGCCTCTGTTTACTACATGACTCATTTTACCTGCTCAGAAGTCTCACTTTCCCCAGGCGTCACCGGGGCGCTCACCTTGACAATAGAGTTCACCCTCCGCGTGTTGGTGTTTGCGCCAACATCACACTGACAGAGACACAGAACTTTTAAAATAGACTTATTTTCTTTACATAATTAGACTGATAGGATAATAAAATATAATAATAAATTAAGGCTTTGAAAGTCCCGAAACTCAGTGAGGACGACCGTTAAAATGATTTGTTGGTTTAAAATTATGTTAATCAAGATTTTTATCAAGGTAGGTCAAGCCGTGCATTTTGTTCTTTACCCTGTTTTTACTTTGCATGTTAGAGGTGTTTTCCTGTGACAATTTTTCTGCAACACTGTTTCGTGGCATATAGCATTCCACTTTGTTCATGTACTGAAATATGCTTAACAATACTCTATTGTGTTTTATAAGTTGGCTTCGTGAACAAAATTTTAATAACTGTTTTTTCACCTAAAACTTTTCACACTGTTCATTATGTTCTTGCGATAAATTCATCGAGTTGCCGGATCAAAAACTCTGTGTATGTTAAGGCTCTCAAGAGGGGTAATGCTTTCACAAGGCTTCTCCGTTTTCGGTGGGGTCCTGTCACTGTGTGCCCTTTGTCACTGTAAACACCGCCAACCATTCAGTGTCAGAAGAGTCTGCCACTCCACAGGGAACTTTTATGAACCTGATTTTGAGAAAAACTAACCTCATAGCATGGATTTAGATTTTAAAAGGTAAAAATTTATTTCCACGTGTATTTTGAATTCCCAATAACTCATTTAAAAATCTTATACTTTTGTGCTCTTGTCATATATTAAAACTGCATGCAAAGTGACTACTACGTGTGACACACTGCCCCGGACTTGTCAGTAAGTCAGTGGAAGGATGTGATCCACACTTCTGAGAAGTCCGTTCTTCAGCAGCAGAGTCCATACTTACCTTGAGTCCCTGGTATATGGCATCAAAATTTGCTTTCAAAATGGAGTCTCTGCACCAGCAGCTTTGTACATGACAATTACTATTCTTAATGTCAAGCCCTGAGAAGCTCAAGATCTGCTGCCTCTAAAGCAGTGGTTCTCAATCTTCCCAATGCTGCAACCCTTTAATGCAGCTGCTCATGTTATGGTGACCCCCAACCTAATTATTTTCATTGCTACTTCATAACTGTAATTTTGCTACTGTTATGAATCGTAATGTAAATATCTGATATGCAGGAACCCCCCAAAGGGGTTGCGACCCACATGTTGAGAACTGCTGCTCTAAAGGAAGACAGCGCCCTGCCCCTGCCTGCCTGCTCGGCCCACTCGGACCCTGCTGCCCTCCTGAATGGTCCTGGGACAGGCACAGCTGCACGGGGAGGCGGCCCCTTCCTCTACCTCCAGGCTGCGTTCAGGCTGGCCTAGCATTTCATTTCCTAGTGGGTTCCTATTTCTGCTACTGTTAGACCCTGGAGAGAGGGAATAAGTCTAATTCAACTCAGTTACATGGACACTTTTTAAAACCTACTATGTTCGGGCCTGTTCAGGGTGCTATGGTCTCATTTCTGTTTCTTATGACAGCATTTTAATATTTGATGACGGTTTTCATGTTTTCTTAAGTATACGAGTTAACTCGTTCCCCCCACCCAAGGTCCCTGGACTGTTACCACACTGTCTGCTAAGTTTCCACGAAGTGTCACATTTTGGCCTCAGTTCTTCACCACACACATGAGCTAGTTGCAGAGATTGTCATTACTGACCAGAAAGGCATGGGCACCAACCACCTCCCACCTTTGTACAGGTTACCAAAAGTTATCTTAGAAAGAAAACCAAAGTCTTTTACCCAAAACTATTGGTAGCTGGGACACCAGAAGACTTGCCAGGAGTGAGTAAATTTGGTGTGGAGATCGCAGTGTGGCCCTGCGGCTGCAGTGCCCCGGCCCGCTGGCCCCAGTGACCTCCTCAGGGGAGTGCAGGACTTGGCAATCCTTGAGTGGACTGCACCTGCAGGATCTAGGATGGAATTCTGTGCTGGGATTTAGGTGACAAAGTCCAGGTGCCTCTTGGCTGGTGGGTTTGTTGCTGGACGGCTCCTCTCTGCTGAGGGTGTCCGACAGCGCCCCCGACACGCACGCGGTCACTTCTCACATGCTGCACTCTAGGAGGCTGGCGTGTGACTCTTCGAGATGACACTAAGGCAGGAAACATCGTCATCCCCACTCCAAACAGGAGAGTCCCAAGGCAGAGAGTTACCTGTGTGCACAAGCGCTCAGCCCAGGGCAGCGTGCCCCAGGTCTGAGCTCTGGGATCCATGCAGCATGGGCAGGTGGGCGAGTGAACAAACCACCTCACTCCTCAAGTATTAAACTCCAAATGATTTCTTAGAGTCGGTTTACTTGATTGTCTCAGAAATAAATGCCTATCGCCAAAGTAACTTCGATACAAAAATAAAAACAGGAACAACAAATCACTGGTGCATGAACCCAGGAGCTGTACAACCAACGTGTGTGTATGAATGACATGTAACCTGTATTTTCGTGATTGTTTCACTCAGATGACCCCATTTGATACCATATGAGCATGAGTACTGTATACTTAAAATTGTCCTTATATGAAGAGAAACTTAGAAATGTAATATTCTACTTTAATCCACAAATGGATTTAGTTGTCCCTGCATGTTTTTTTACTTTTAAAATTTTCTGACTTGGTGATATTTGTTGTTTATTTCTTCATTTCCCCCCTTGCTGTTACTCTTCCTTAAACCTTCGCTGCTTTGAATACCACGACACTTTGCCCCCCAGAGTGTCTGTTGTGTGCCCACCCTGTCTTTATGCTCCATGCCCGTCTTCCCAGATGGGGAAGTCACCTATGCACGGCCTGCGGTGACAGCTTTCTGTCTGACTCCTTACAGTGTACGTTCCCTGACCAGAGTAAGTGAAAGGAAATACCAGTGTTCAGTGTCTGTCTACTGAGAGTCTGAATAAAACACCCCCATAAACAGAACAGCAGAAAGGAAGTTTCACTCCGCCCAAAACTAACCCACCAGCGGAGGTAAAGTTGAACTGAGAGGGGTTTCTGCACGGAGCAGGTGTTGGCTGAGGCTTCAGGAATAGTTGCTTCTTTCTCCTCCCATCCTCTCTTCCTTCTTTTCTTTCTCCCGTCTTGCTTTCTTCTTTCCTTCTCTCCCCATCTCTCCTCTCACTTCCATTCCTCACCCTTCCACCTGCTGCTGCTTCTCTGCTGAGTGGCTGAATCATGACGATAACTCCTGGCGTGTAAGGCATTGTTTTCCTCCGTGCTCGGGACTATCAGCACGTGCAGGAACCACCTTGGGACCTGGGGAAGTCAATGCCATTAACCTGAATGGCACTCACACCGTAAAACCAGACCAGTTTCGTCGCCTGTACCCAGAAACCCACAGTGCCGTGTAGTCACGACTGTTGAGACACTAAAAAATCGTGGATGGCCGTAGAGGCTGGGAGACAAATATCCTTTCAGGAATCATTTTATTTGTTCAGTGGCCTGGGGTGAAAGATCACGGCTGGGATGTCATCCTTCCGAGTAACACCTGCGTCACTGAGACAAACTCAGGGAGGGGAGCACAGCCTGTCCCCGGGAGCCCAGGCCCTGATCTAGGGGCTTCCCCACGCTGGGCAGGTTAAAAGAAGAAGCAGGAGGTGACCTGTGCCGTGGTCACTTCCCTGCCTTTACGTCACTTAGCTCTGGCTCAAGGGAACACCAGTCCCTTAATCTTCCACCACTATCCAGCTGTTCCACATGAAACACGAGGTATTAAAATCTACAGCCAGAAAAGAAAAAATGACTTTATACATTCTATTTGCTCCTCAACTTTAAAACATGTACAGGATATTAAGTAATTACTTTTGATTGTTTAGGTATGTCAGTGGTGTCATGGCTCTGTTTAGAAATGACGTTCTTATATCTTAGAGATGAAACACTTGTAGGTAAAACTTTGATTTCTGGAAGGTCCTTCAAAGCCATAGAGACATGGTTATCAGGTGAGGGTGTAGGTGGACGGCACGGCCCGTGACTCGCTGTCACTGCCTGATGGACACAGGGCTCTCGTGCTGTCCTGCCCATGTTTGTGTTTACTTGAAGTTTTCCATATTGAAATGTCCTGATGAATGGGGAGTTGTGTCAGAGTGATCTAGGAGGCATCCCTGCCGCCAGACTGATGGAGAATAAACCCAGATTTCTACCTTTGAAGCGTAAATTCCCTTCTGGCCTGGCAGGGCCCCGTGGACCGTGTGGGTTTTCACGTTACACCACAATGGCGGGTCGACCCCCGGAGCAGCAGGTGTGGCTCATTACCCCTCACGGCCATGAAGACATGTATTCATCTTACACTTGGAATTTCTTAGATTGGTAATTATTATATAGAAAACTTCTCCTTAATTTTGTATATGGAACAGATTTTGAAACAGAAAATAGAAACGATTTACTAGTGACCTTTCCGTCACTTATGACACTGGTTGGATTTCTAAAGGTATTCCAGTAAATTATTTACACAATGAGTTTTTAAAAATTTTCTAGGGATGTATTATGTTTTTTAGGTTAAGTTAATTGATTAGCTTGGATATTAAATTGTTTTTTTCTCTCTTTTGCTGTTGCAAAGGGTATAAATCTGCATTTTTTTCTATAATGTTTGCACAGCCGCTTGTGTGGTACTCGTCCCACTTAAGGGTAGTGACTTTACAGTTACTGAATCCTACTTTTCCTTTTCCATAAGGAGTTTAAACCATAGCTATTCTAAGAAAGGAATCAGTGTTGGGACTCCAGGTAATTTTATTTTCTGAAAGACCTCCTTTGTCTGATAAACAAAGGGAAGGTGTTGGGATGTGGGAGTGTGGTACAGTGGACATCTGGCCACCTCCCAGCTCTGTGCAGCCTGCTCCCTTCCTCCAACCTGGAGTCCCCTGTAAACCGTGGGATCCAGGCACAGCTTCAGCTGGTGGGAGACACCAGGTGGTCCTTGTACAAACCACCTCCAAGCGTGGGGGTTGAAAAGAGGAGTAAAGATCAAGCAATGGAAAATTAACACTCGATCAGGAGTTAGTGGGCGAGGGAAAGGGAAAGAGTGATGGAGGGCTATGAGCGTGGGCGTGGGGATGTCCTCCGTGGGCAGAGGCAGGAGGCTTCCTGGGAGGTGTGAATTCAACGGGCTGTGGCTTCTGACCTGGAGGACAGGAGCGGGCAGGAAGAGGGGCCAGAAACAGGGCAAAATATGCAACTGGGGTGACGTCCGTGTGTCCCTGGGAGGGGCCAGGACTCAGGGATGGGGCCATCTGAACTGAATGAATGGCAGGGCTGAATTTAGCCTCCTGATCCATTTGGTGGGTCCTCACTCTCCCCGCAGGGGAGAAGTAGCTTCTGGAACTGGAAGACACCCTGGTGACCGGGGGGAGGTGGCCACGGACACACAGGCCACTCTCCTGGACCCCAGGCGCTCCCATCTCCCACCCTCAGACTGGAAAACTACAAGTGTCTCTGCATAGCTGTGAAAGAACTTATTAAATAACTGAAGTATTTGCAAAATTTTAAAAATATTACCTGGTCCATGTGCTAATAAATTAAGGGACTCCAAGGGGAGGAATAGAGAAAGCTCAGCGGACCTGTGTCAGTGACCTGTCTCCTCTAAGCTGTGGTGGCCCTGGATAGGGAGGTCCAGGCCTCCTGGCCGTGGTGTGTGGTGGGCAGCAGGAACAGGGCCAGGGAGAGTGCCGGCCGGGAGGGGCGTGTGCCCTGCTCTGTGGCCTAACTGGCATCAATTACATCAGGCCTTACAGAACAGGTAAGCCTGGAACATTCTGTTTCACTCCAACACGTATACATTTAGCACCTACTGTGTGCAGACGCAGCTGTGTACAGCTCCCCCAGCACGGAGCCTCAACCACTCACATCCCGCAAGGAAACCCAGCGAATGAACAGAACACAGCCTGTCACAGCAGAAAACACAAGGGACTGAGATGGTCAGGTGGGGGAGGAGACCAGCTGGGCAGGGCTGGCGGAAGAGGCCCTGGAGAGGGGCACTGAGGAAGAGGAGGATTTCCTCGGGAAGCGGCCGGGACCCTGTGGTCACGGCAGAGCTAGAGGAACAGCAGGAAGTAACGTACCCATTGTGTGCGGGAGAGTCGAGTGGAAACGGGCGGCCATGAGGCTGTGAGAGGCGTCTTCCCCTGCACGACCTACTGGGCTCATCCCACAGGCTGTGGGAAGTGTATTCTGTGAGTAAGTAGGAAGTATTCCCAGCACATATGGAAATAAAAAGAAGGTCCAGCCAGGTGGAGAAGACCTCCCAGAACAGAGAGCTCTGCAGCCTTGAGGAAGCCACTTCCCCTCACCAAGCTTTGTCACCTGCACCCAACCAGCATCCCAATCACCTGAGGGTGGGGGTACTGAGGGAAGCTTGAAGTGTCGTAGGGGTAAGATGGTCCCTGGCTCCTGTGGCCAGGGCAGCTCCACTGCTGTAGCCGCAGGACACAGAGCAAAGTGGGGAGGCGTCAGCTTCATTCTGTAAGTGGGGAGGCATCAGCTTCATTCTGTTTGGGCTCAACCAGCACTTCTGGAGGGTTGTCTGCACAGTACAGCCACTACTGAGGTTCCCAGAGACAGTTCATTCTCACGTGACGACTACAACACACGTGGCACACACACATGGTTATGATATTTTCATGAAACTTCCTTTTCAAATGTGTTCACCCATATGTCCTCCAAGACCTGGCCCAAAGGCCACCTGTGGTGACACCCGACCTCTATGTCCCCAGCCGCAGTTACCCACCCCACGCGGAGCGCCTGCCCCTGGCTGGCCTCTCCCCTGGCTCTCCCTGTGCTTGTCTCCTTGCCTTTCCATCAGCTCTCCCTGCTCCAGCCCCTTGTAGCACCTGGGCGCAGTCAGTCAGTGTTTGCTGGGCCTCATAACTCTGCAAGGGGACATGCTGTGGCCTCATGGATTGACCCCTGGACCAAGCTGTGAGCTGGCTCAGCTCGGCCTTGCCCGCTCTCTGCAGCCTTCGCGCTGTTTTGTTTTGCAGTGGTGTGGGTTGTGTGAGTTGTGGGTAGTAATGTAAGGAGACGTTTGACGAGCTCCACACGTAAAATGCACACGCAAAGTGATCTTGAAAACACCGTACACTGCACTTGCAGAGCTGGTGTTAATACTGACCGTTTATTTTTAATATAAGATGTGCTTTAGTTACACTAGGTTTTCTTTCTCTGAGTATTTCCCTTAGTTTCAGAAATTGCCATGGGAAAACATCAAGCCCAAGTCTCCTGAATAAAATGCTTATCATACTGATAATAGAAGCTAAGAGTTTTCACATATTGAGACTGATTAAGGACGGATTAAAACACCCCTTCCTCTACTCTGCTAAATTTTTTTAGGAAGAAAACTCAATTCATTTTGTAAATAAATTCCAATGACATTTGAGTACTTTGAATGCATTAGCCTGCCTACTTTTCCTCCTTCCCTCCCACCTTTCTTCCTTTCTTCTTCTTTTTCTTAAATTTTTTATTGTTATATAATAGTTGTGCGTATTTGGGGGTTCATGTGATACTTTGGTGTGTGATCCAATAAGGGTATTGGGACATCCATCACCTTGAACGTTTGCCTTCACTTTCTGTTAGGAACACTTGGTCTTCTTTTCCAGCTATTTTGAAATACACAATAAATTACCGTTAATGGTCATTTCCCTGCTGTGCGTCCTTCTTGCTGGACGTCCTCCTTTCCCCTTCCGTCCCTGCACACCTGCGGCAGGCAGACCTCGGCATCCGTCCTCCATGCTCCTTTCATAGTTATTTGGTTAGTGTTCTGAGAGGTCTTTATTTCATATTTTTTGTTTTAATAATAGAGGCAAAAGATGCAAAATACCACAAAGAATATGAATTCTAATTTTACCCCCAGTCGTACTTTCTGAGGGTGGATGAAAAGCAACCCTGTTATGAAACTCGCTCACCTTCTGACATTCAGAGCCATAAAACCAACTGTCTCTTCCACTGTTTGTCCATCTCACAGTCCGTCCCCTCCCTAGCGCCCTTCAAACCTGCAGCCCAGTGGCTCTCACAGGTGGATAGGTGCCCCCAGAGACCAGGGCGGAGCCACGCCTTGCCTGGAGGCCCGCCTCCCTCCAGACACTGGCCCTGGCACAGCAGGCTAAAGACTGGCCCTTAGGGGGTACTTTCTGGGGAGGAGGGACACGCTAGTCCAGCTGGGGCGGTGCACTTAAAATCCATGCAAATATCACCCCACTCTGCAGGCAGCAACGGGATGGAAGAGTTCCAGGCACTCACCTGCTACTGTTGTTTCCATGCATCCCATTCCTCGGTGCTCACCTCTATGTGTCTTTCCGTAATCCCTAAGCACAACCCCTGATTAGTTTTGTTGTTCCTTTTTTTTTTTTTTTTTGAGACAGAGCCTCAAGCTGTCACCCTGGATAGAGTGCTGTGGCATCACAGCTCACAGCAACCTCCAATTCCTGGGCTCAAGCGAGTCTCCTGCCTCCGCCTCCCAAGTAGCTGGGACTACAG
>CAUYRH010107757.1:0-14317 GCA_963574655.1 Perodicticus potto | reverse complement strand
GAGCCTCAAGCTGTCACCCTGGATAGAGTGCTGTGGCATCACAGCTCACAGCAACCTCCAATTCCTGGGCTCAAGTGAGTCTCCTGCCTCTGCCTCCCAAGTAGCTGGGACTACAGGCACCCGCCACAATGCCCAGCCATTTTTTGGTTGCAGACGTCATTGTTGTTTGTCAGGCCTGGGCTGGATTCGAACCCGCCAGCTCAGGTGTACGTGGCTGGCGCCTTAGCCCGTTGAGCCACAGGCGCCGAGCCCCAACACATTTTTTAATATAAACTCAGCATTTATATTTACAAAATATAAATGAAAAGAAAAAAAGGCTTACTAATCTCTCTAGTAAACAGAGACTAGAGGTAATTTTTTTTTTTTTTTGAGACAGAGCCTCAAGCTGTCACCCTGGGTAGAATCCTATTTCGTCACAGCTCACAACAACTTCGAACTCCTGGGCTCAAGCGAGTCTCTTGCCTCTGCCTCCCAAGTAGCTGGGATTGCAGGCGCCTGCCACAATGCCCGGCCATTTTTTTGGTTGCAGCCGTCATTGTTGTTTGTCAGGCCCGGGCTGGATTCCAACCCGCCAGCTCAGGTGTATGTGGCTGGCGCCTTAGCCCATTGAGCCATAGGCGCCGAGCCAGCAATACATTCTTTATGAAGGTTTTGCTCATTACAAAGTAAACACCTAAAAAACCCAATCACCACCTGAAATTTAGTCTCTCTCTGAACCCAGCATGGGTGGAGGGAAGGCAGAAGAGCATAAGGAGGAAGACAGAAGCTACTAAGCTTAATGTATTTTAGATGAAGATGTTTAATATCCTATATAAGATACAATAAATTTGAGATTCAAGATTTAAATACTGCTTAGAAAAAAAATTTAATAACTATATAAAGATAAATGTGTAATAAATACATTTAGTAAGTAAAATAGACATCTTACCTAGGAGAGAATACGTTTATTAAAATCATCATCAAAGATATATTAAAATTACCACCTGATACAGAGAAATTTGGATTCTTTCTTAAGCTACATAGTCCAAATGCTCAAGTAATTCTGGCATTTGTGGCTGCAAAATCATTCATTTATCTGAGAAATAAAATTAGGCCAACATTTTATTCATGAAAATGATATATGACTCTGAGGCTGAGCAAGTTAGTTTGAATTTTTTTCACTTTTTTCTTCTCTTTTTGCCGGATGTTTCCAGAATCTTTGTCGATATCTATGGTATTTATTTGGACAAAAGGAAAATAGAGAATATTCTATTGTTAAAGGATATGAATGAATCCACACAGGTAAATTTTAATATTAAAAGAGAAAAGAAAGAATAGTGAGCTATACTTTTCTCAAATTTTTTTTTAAATGTGACATACTTTTTATTTATATCATTTCTGCCCAAGGTAAAGTTAGAGAAATGACAATGACAACTGTAGGTCATGATAAGAAGGTCGATTGCCTGTCTAGACACTGTCTTTGATAACAATAAGCATTTTTAGATAGCCGGGGAAAGCCTATCCCTTTCAAAAAGGGAACTAGATAGGGTGACGTATTCTTATATTACCAATAATTGGCCCTAGAATTAAAAGTAGAACATTTTCCTTTCCTTAACTGGCTCACACATCAGACCGGATACCATTTGCTTTTTCACAAATGAAATTTAGGAAAAAGAGAATTCTAGCTTTAATAAAGGTGATTCTTCACTGTCAGAAACCACACGAATACATTTTATATTCATTATCATGTTAGATACTAATGCATTTTTATAATGACTTATTTTAATAGATTAAATGCATCTATATGAACTAGACAGTGTTCACACTCAGTGTTTTATAGCTTGTTGCTTAACATCCTCCTTTCCTTCTTGATGATTTCGTATGGGATTTTGCTGTGATTTGTTTCTTTCTACCTACACTTTTCTTATCAAGGGAACATATACGATGCATAGCAATGCTATAAACATTTCTCTCCCTTTCACTTTTTCCTTAGTGCAAGGGTGAGTTTTGTGGAGATTGTGAGTAGAATTCAGGCTGTACAAGCATGCTGGAGCTAGCCGAATTTAAACTTTGTCAGGTCGTAATGCAAAAAATATCATGACAAAAGAACGCTTAATCTTGTCTTTTGATGAGCACAGCACAAAGTAGCAAACGTTTCCTTTTAGCACTGACTGCCAGATTTCTCAACCAGCACCCTAATTACACCCTTGCAACGTGAAGGCCTGTGCATTTGCACGTCGGGGGACAGCAAACCTGGCAGCACATTACAGTTTGGTGCTGTCAGATGAGCTGGGGGTGGGGTGGGGAAATGACTCCTTGTCTTGTGTTTTCCCCCAACACTTGTAATACCAATTTTCAAACACATAACAACATTTCGAACACCCGTATACCTTCCCCCCAGATTCTGCCATTACCATTTTATTGTGCCCCACTTGGTTTCTCACATGTGCAGCCCTCCAGCTGTCCCTCCACCTGTGGGGAATCCGTCTTATTTTGGACGCATTTCCAAGGGAATTGCAGTGCTTTTCCCTAAATACTTCAGCTTCCTGTAATGGTTTTGATGGAGAAAATGGATGCATTTCTCTCAACCAACTTTGAAAAAGCCATTTTAGAGAGACAAATAAAGGTATAGGAAATTATTTTCAGGAGCAAAGATAAGGGGAAAAATAAGTTTTGAGACACCACATAGGGTCATTTTATAGCATGCTATTCTAGTCCTGCTGGAATTTAAACCAATATGCCTGCTGTTTTTTTTTTTTTTTTGTCTCAGTAGCAAGAGAGAATTGCTCATCATTAGATTTATGTGACATTCTTAGATTGATAACACATTGGCATTAACTTGGTACCAAGGGGTGATTAAAATACGAGAATTGCTAGTGCATTTTATTGCTATACCACTAAACAGATGTAGGACAATTCTGTTCACATGTACTGTTGAAACCAAATGCTACGGTCAAGATGGCCTAGGCTTAGAATGAGATAAAAACCAGGTCATTGTTTTACTAAAATAATGAGCATTCACGCACCTCACAAAGTACTGGAGGCACACACTCATCCCTGCATGTTATTACGTTGTTCTTCAGCTGTACAATGACTTAATCTTCCTTGATACGAGATAGTTAGGTGAGTTACCAAGCAATGTTGGGGTGTGAAAATGAGTTGAACAAAAAGTTCTGAACCGGATATGTTGGAATAATCCATTTAACAGGAATTTTTAATTGGAAACAAAGAAAATACATAGGACAGTCCTCAATCTGGTGTACACTTGGAATCACAGATGGTTTATCTTTAGGATTCTTCATGTTTCAGTGATTCAGGAGTTGATATCATGGAGCAGGACAGCAAGTAATGTAAAATGATTGCTCTGTGTGACCGATGTGGCGAAGAGAGGGAGCTGTGAGTCCATTGCCTTGGGCTGGAGGAGGATAGTAGGATGAAAAACAACCTGGAAACATCAGACAAGCTGATTGAATGTAAACATGAAAAACATCAAAGAAGGAGAAAGACTTGAAATTCCACCAGGGAGAGAGACAGAAACAGAGGGAGGGAGAGAGAGAGAGAATTATATCCTTGTTCATCTAGGGGACCCCAACCTGGAGCAGTATTCAGCAAGGAAGAAGGCATGGGGGAAATCATGAAACTTACTACAAATTTAGTGCATAAAAACTGGAAGTCTGTAAGGGCTGTTTCATGTGCCGGGTGGCAGCCTGAAAACAATGCAGCAACCAGTCCTGCTTCTTGGGAGTCTTTTCATTGGGTACCGTGATGGAGTATGTGTGTAAGAATGCACAGCAGTCAGTAGTAAGCAGTCGTGGTTAAAAATGAGAGAGAGGAGATTATAGCCCCAGGAAAGTTGAGTAAAGGATAAACAGGGACATAGGGTAGTGGAACATCAGAAGCAGCCAGGTAATGTCTACAGGGAGAAGAGAAGGGGGAGAAACAAGTTTTGACCCTTCAAGCTTAACTTCCCAACTTAGCTCTCCTGTACTGCTACATTGCCATAGAGGGATAGTCACGTAGACATCCTCCTGCCTGAGTTGGAAGGCCCTTGAGGAATTCAGCCTAAATTATGATAGTTTAATGTTGGGAGGGAAAACAGTGACCACTGAAGAAAAGGAGACAGAGTGAGAGGTATGCAGAACTTTTCCATGAAACAACTTGGGATTTGGTCTATATGATCTTCCAGATGGAGGACCCTGGATTCTTTCTTTGGCCTAGAAGATTCTACGCCTTCATAGTTAGGGCAAAAAATAAATATGACATTTTCCAGTCAACATTCCTTGGTCCTTCCATCCACAGAGATCTTGGTGATACACATCACCCCACCAGGGCAAGCTGGCGCAGAGAGGCAGCTAGAAACGAAGGAAAGGACAGAGGGTATAGATCACGGATTCTTTTGGTTAAACAGAGAAACACCACAAAGTAAGAGATTGGGGGGAAAGTCAGTCTTCTAATTTTATATAAAGCTTAAGTGACTCGCCTAAGTCCATGCAGCAAAATAATTAAAAGCACTGGACTTTACCTTGACTTCTAGCTCCACATTGGTAACGGGAAGTGAGAGAGGAAGAAAAATGGAGACTATGGGAAGGAAAAAGAGAGAGAGGAGGGGGTAATGGGAGAGAAAGGAGACAAAAAAGAAGGGCTCAACGATGATTTGGACTTTACTAACAAATGCCAAATATGTAACCTAATCTTATATCCCTTAATGGAAAAACAAATTAAAAAGCAATATGGAAACAAAATTGTATCCCAGATTCCCCAAGTGTTCATTTTGCACTTTAATCTTCTTCAATATAACACTCACACACACAATACCCCTATCTGTGGGAAAACCATATTAAAATACACATCTGGGCTTTGGCTTTCCCAGGCAAACCAAATGACTTTATTTTTAGCTACTGCAGATGCCCTTTGCTTGTCAACGTTTTCATTAAAAGGCAAAAAATAATCTCAAGATTTCATAATCACCATAAACTCTAATATTTTATCTTTATTTCCCCCATCTTATCTTAATTGAAAACATTCTGCCATCCTCCTAACGGAAAGCCATGGCAAAGTAGGAGCTCACTGAGTTGGCTGAGCTGAGGGTGGTCAGCGGACAGCAGTGGACAGCAGTCCTGGACACACGCATTCAGTGCCTTCTCCCCTCACTAGTTCTCCTTTCAATATACCACATTTTTTATAAGGAAAGATTTAAAAACTGTGGAATTAGTTAACTCAGTAATTTTTTTCAACATTTCTGTGGGAGGAAAAAGAATCTATCACTTGAAGTGTTCTGGAATATCCTTAAAAAATTCCAAATAATCCCATTTTGCCATCTGAGGACCATAGTTACCCGCTAGCCCCTAACCCACTCCCAAGCAACCCTGTCTTCCTCTCTTTCCAACCTCACTTGATACACAGTAGCTCTTTGCTCACCAAATGTTTGTCTAGGTGTTAATAAGAAATGGTTTTAAATTTATTGTATGAGAAGGCATGCCTTCTCCTCTTTTGGCCTTTTCTCCAAGAAAAGGTCAATGGTAATTTACTCTATAGTTACCTTTGCTATAACCTGCTTTCTTTTTCTGTTTAATAATTGAAGAAATTTGAATTTTAGCAAGGCATAGTTTAGAATAGGTACAATCAATAAACAATAAACGTAGCTCTGAGAGATTTTTGAGAGTGAAAATATTTCTCACATTATGCATGCTAAAGAGATAAAAAAAGACTCCTTCAAATAACCTGAGAAAGGAATTAATGAGATAAATTAGATTTAAAAGTTCCTTTTTAATTGGACAATTGCCAAAAGGCAATCATATAAATGCACTCTTTGTTTTCATATCGTATATCTGATTTTCATATCTATGTAAACAAGAGCTATTGCATTGTGCAAAAGGTCAGGGTTAATCAGAGGGTATACTTTTAGAAATGATAGATGAGTAGAAAACACAGATATTTTTCTCTTTGTTTTGTGTCTTTTGTAGTTTTTTAGGTCATTTAACCAACCATCTTTCCATCCATCCATCCATACATCCAGCCAGCCAACCATCCATTTCTTTAGTTAGCCAGCTAGTTAATATATAATATATCTAAGGAATGTGCTAAGCTTACAAAAAACAAAGTGAATTCATAATAAAATTCCCTGGGTCTCAACTTAGAGTTCACAACAGAGGTTCATGTAGAGCAATCCCCAAGGCCTGAGGATAAATGCAGTGTGTCTTTCTGTGGCTCCAATTTCACTCTGTGGCTAAGCTATGGGGAGCATTAGTTGAACAGTCATTTCAACATTTATATAAGTCAAGAAAATATAGGAAACAGAGACAATATTTCAAAGATATTTAAGAGTAAACAAAGAACCTGGACTGGCACTCTATGATTCCAGAGAAGGAATAGCAGTGGGGGTGAAAGCCCCAGAAGGAAGCTCGGCATGGGCAGGTGCACTGGGGAACATGGTGGGGAATGACGCCACATGGGCAGGTGGAGCCTCTCTGGGCAGAAGTTCAAGTGCTGTGCTGATGAATGTGAACTTTATCCCAGAGGCTCCAGGCAGCCACCGTGAATGAACTACGCAATGGAGCCCTAAAAACGGTTTCACTCATCTTGGTAAGCTGATACCGGGCATCATCTAAAGCGTGTTGAGACAGCAAAATAAACTGGGTATCATGCGATAGACTGTGAGTCAGAAAAACCGCTAACTATGCGAGTGAACTTGAACAAGCACCTGGTCCCACTGGAGACTCAGTTCCCTAAACGACCAGAGAGCAAGAAAAGCATCCTCCCTCTGCCCCCACATGTCTCATGGGAGGTCACATCTATGGAAGCTCTGGGTAGATGGTGAAGCACTGAATGGTATGCGGAATGCTGACTAATGAGTCGCTGCAACTGTGAAGGAAAAACTCTCAATATCTATTTCCATAATATTGATGTGTTTCCAAATTCTGCTTTTATTTAACTCACATAGCATGTCCTTAAGCAGAGGATTAAGGGTTCATGTTCCTTCAAGATTGCTGTTTTTAATCCATTCCTGGGTTGGTGGGCATTTAGGTTTTTTCCACATTTTTGGCAATTGTACATTGAGCTGTGATAAACAATCTAGTGCAAATGTCCTTATGGTACAATGATAGTTTTTTTCTTCTGGGTAGATGCGTAATATTGAGATTGCAGGATCAAATGGGAGGTCTAATTTGAGTTCTTTGAGGATATGTACACCATGGAATACTATTCAACCATTAAAAAAGATAGAGACTTTGCAACTTTTATATTAACCTGGATGGAGGTGGAACACATTCTTCTTAGTAAAACATTGCTAGAATGGAGAAGCAAGAATCTCATATACTCAATTCTAATATGAAGACAGTAGATGAGCTGGTATTGTGGGGTAGGGGAATGAGGGAGTGAGGAGAGGGAAGGAGGGAGGGGGATGGGGATGTGTGTGAGACACACCCCTTGGTGGCAGGACACAATTATAAGAGGGACTTTACCTAACAAATGCAATCAGTGTAACCTAATTCTTTATACCCTCAATGAATCCAAAAACAAACAAACAAACAAACAAACAGATCACTCTTTTTCTCTACTTTCACAGTATCTAACAGCCTCCTCCAGCACAGTGATTCAGTAGGAGCTCAATATGCATTTGCTGCATGACTGTATTTATAGACAACGGCTCTACATCTGTCTCTGTTTATCTCCCCACAAACACATACAATCTCCTTCTCTCCCTTTTTCTCATTGTCAACTCTGTGCCCAAAATGATTCTTTGATCCAGAGCCCAGTCTGTGGACTTGAAGCTGTCTATCTAGATGTCTAAGTTTTTCTGCAAAGCCATTCATCTCAGGGCTTCTTGATCACCCCATTCTCCAAGTTTCTTGCACTTTGTCATTATTCATTTATTTATTTATTTATGTGACAAGCATTAAATGCATCCTTATATTGTACAGCACTACGTTCTTGGAAAATAATAGGGAAATTCAAATCTTTTGTTCTTGACTTGAAGGAACTCCTCAAAGGTGAGAAGAACAAAAATGTAAGAGATCACATGTAAAGCAAGGCAGGAGTAGTAGAATAAATGTATTCATATGAACAAAGAGTTGTGGATTTTATGAGCAGGCACTGGGTAACTGCCTGGGAGGATCTTAAAAGCCTTCACAAAAGAGGAGGCATTAAAGAATTTCAAAGAATGATTTTTTTTCAATTATTCATTTCAATTAAAATGTCCAAGTTATTCCATGAATGGTTGCTGAACTATCTCAAAAGCATAGATACATCATATAAAAGTAAATGAGGAAATCAGGATATTGAGAAAATAGGAGGAAAATAAAATGAAGGCAGAGTAAGATTAGTACACATATAAAAAAAATTAGAGTGTTATTCTTAGGCTTGTTAGAGATGGGTCACAAATTGGCTCTTAGCTAAACAAAGAGGAGTAACATTTTCTGAAACGAATCAGAATTTCCTTGAGAGAAACACAAATCAACTCTCAAGAGACCTCAACTATTCTTGGTACTGAGAGACATTTCCTTGGTGGCCCACATAAAGAAAACCCTGCCAAACATGACAAACAACGCTTTTGAACAACACTATTATAGTCAACGGGACGGCAGGGTTTATGGGTTTGTGCTTACACTGTTGCTTATGGGAACCCATGGCGGGATGTCCATGCCAAGTTTAGTAAAAGCAATTCTGTGTTGTCAGGTATACAACTCGGAACAATGATTATAATTTTGCCAAGTGGGATTGGCACTTGGAGCCGAAGAAACGAGATGAATTACATCAAAGAGTTGTGAAAGCTCCCAGCCTGGCTGTGGAACTGGACAGAGTTTGGCACGGCAGTTGTATAGGGTGCGCCTGGGAGCTCCACTGCCTGTAGAATGAAATCCAGACGCTTTAGCTTTACAAACAAGACCCTTGATGATATGGTTGTCTGCCTGCATTTCCCACCTTAAGCACTGCTGCACCTCATCACCATCCTGGAATTGTAAGCTTAACTCTTTCTCAACTTTATTTTTCTAAATATCCATGCTTTTTTATGCCGACATACCTTTGTTTAGGCAATTCTCTTGATCTAGATTGCCACAATCTACTGCACGCCTATGTCTACCTGCCAGGCCTATTTCTTTTTCTCTTTCAAGACTCAGCATCTTCCATGAGCTCTGTAAAGAATCTGCCAGACCGTGTGCACCACCTCTACCCTAGATTTCATGATGCCTTTGTCTATTTCCTTTGTTGAGTCCCTCTTTTGTTTTATAATAGTATGTATGTGCTATTTTTGCCTTCTTTCTAGTTTGCAGCAATGTGTATATGGTAAGATTTTATTTCTTTACCATCTGGCAATGTGTCCTACCTAGGTAGGCCTTCAATACATATTTATCAAAGGAAAGAAGGAAGAAAAGAAGAGAGGGAGAGCAGGAAGGAAGGAAGGAGGTGACAAGCAGGTGATGATACCAGAGTAGTTGGCTGAGAAAAGACTGCAGAGGACCCCATATAAATGCTAAAGATGGTAGACTTCATTTGAGAAAAAAAAATGGAGCACTATGGTAGGTGTTTACATGAGGAGTTAATGGGGCAATTCACCATGCAGGAAGGATAACTGGATGCATTGTGTGGTTGGACCGAAGGACAGGTAGACCAGCTGTTTCTTATCACAGTTGCCCTGGTGTGAAGTAGCACAGGTCTGCACTGAGGCAGAGCAAATGGTTTGGAAGCTAAATAGTTAAAACCTTGAAATCAGTTTTTTCTCCCTAAAACTGTTTCAAGGACACTGCTCACCAAGTTCTTTTCTGATCATCATTTATTATTTTTAAATTCAGATATAACATACATAAAGTGCACCAATCTTAAATACACAGGCCAACGAATTTGACATACTTACACAGCTGTAACTAATACTCAAATCAAGAAAGAGTACATTTCCTACATGTGAGAGGGGTTCTCATGTCCTCTTCTAGGGGTAGTTGCTATCTAATTTTTATCATTGATGAGTTTTGTTTGTCCTTTTGGCAAATGTATTGTATACTATGTGTTTTTATCTTTCCTTTACATTGCCACATGCAATTATAATTTATTCATTTTCGTCAATGCATAATATTTCATTTTATGAATACATCCAGTTTTGTTAATATATCCCATTGATGGGTACTTGGGTATTTTCCAGTTTGGGGTTATTATCAATGAAGTTTCATTACTTTAATATTTTCAGTTGTTCCCTGAGACCTACTTTGACTATAAAAGACAATTTTATTGCAAAAAGCCTTGCACTTGGAGTCTAGCCCTGGCTCTAACAGTTATTAGCTTCATAACATTGGCAGTTTACTTCATAACTCTGCCTCAACTTGTATTCAGTAAAATTCATATAACTCTCTGAATTTTCTCTTTTTTTACTTTTGAACTTTTTCCATTTATTTTTGAGACATATTCTCACTCTGTTGCCTGGGTAGAGAGCTACAGCATCATTATAGCTCACACCAACCTCAAACTCTTAGACTCAAGTAATCCTCTTGTTTCAGCCTCTTGAGTACCTGGGACTACAGGTGCTGACACACAACATTTAGCTGAGGTTTTCTAGTAGAAACGGGGTCTTCCTCTTGCTCAGGCTGGTCTTGAACTCCTGAGCTCAAGTGGTTCACCTGCCTTGACCCCCCAGAGTGCTAGGACTACAGACTTGGACCACCTCACTTGGCCTTCTCTGAACTCACTTGATTCTAAAATTCAAGCAGGACTGGACCTAGTAAGTGTGGGATGATTTTCTGCATGAGATTATCAGGAGGTGAGTGTGATTCACTCACGGTTGTAGCTGCTAAGTCTGACATGTATTAAACGCCCCCAGATTGCTGAATAGTAAATGAATGTTAATAATACTCAGCAATTTTACCATTAATCTTCCCTGTCCAAACAATAACGTTTCCTAGTAGACTTTTTCATCATATACCAAGCCATTATGGGTTTCAAGGATAAGTGATTAAAATACACATAATACATAAGTATGTTCTAGTGACTCCAACATTTATCTTAGCTGAAATATGTAATGTGGACTTGGCCTGACTTTTACTGTTTTCTTGGTCACTGCTTTCTTGACATGACATTCTACAAATGAAGGAATTGTTGTTTGGTCAGACTTTGGGCCTCATGGAGCCCATATCAACACTGACTCTTATGAATGAGAGCAGATGATCCTGTGTTTGACTTTAATTGCCATTTCATTTTCCATTTCCCTAAATGCATTGAGCTCTTCTTATTCACTCTACATTCTTGTGATATGCACCAAATAAATTCATTTGTTTAATATCAATCAGCCAGTTTGTAATCATATCTTTCAGAAGTTCACTTTTATTGTTATCTGGGCTTTGAAGTTTTTGGGCGGATACCCTGTTACTGCCAATCTACTCAGTGCCAAAACAACTATTTATCAAGTACATAATTAAATCATCCAGTTGTTTTGGTTACCTGATTCAGAGATAACAGGTTTGACTCCTATACAAAGAATGATGGGTTTTTTTTGTTTTAGGTTTTTTTTTTTTCTTTTAAGAGAGAGTCCTCACTCTGAATGAAACTAATTTTCACACATTGTATTATCGAAAGTGGGCCTATTAAGATGAAAAATATTAAAACTTTGGTAAATTTGGTCACCTGTTTCTATGTCCCTTAATTTTGGCTCAAATATGACTTCTAGGAAATGTTATCTAACAAACTGTGAGGCTCTTGTGAGTGATTAGGGGGCCATTCAATTCTCTTTGCTGAGCACCAGACCTTTTTCTCCAAATACTCATTAGGCATCTCTGCTTGGGTCTTCTATAGGTCATAAAAATTCAACACACTCAAAACAAACTCTTCCTTTCTTCTAAATTTTTTCATCTTTCTTATATCCTTCTTGGTGACTGACAAGTCAGTTGCACAAACTGGAGACCTCTCCTACCACCCACCCCAACCACACCTGTAGAACCTGCCATTGGCTTCCAGGCTGAGGCTTTGGTCTCGCTCACCTGCTTCCCTGCTTTCACCTCCTTTTCTACTATCGTAATGCAAGTCCTTGGTATTATTTTTTCTTGCGGATTAATATTTTTGGCTTCCTCCACTTCCCAAATCAACCCCTCCTTTTTTTTTCCTTGTTTTCTCAAAGATTTCAGATATCATTTAAAGACCACTTCTTGGTCTACAAGTGCTCCGTGAAGGAGGTGGCCCTAGGTTTGTGTTCCAGTCTTTGTCCTCACTCCAGGGACAACAAACTTTCTCAAAGGTATCGTGGAGTTTCTTTTTATGTGCTGGTGTTTAATTTTTCCTTTTAATATTTTCACAACTTATACATAAACATGTAGTTTATTATGCAAAATTCAAGCATCTCACAGTATGTGAAGCATAGTACAGAAGTCCCATTTCCCCCCACTCCCGTCTCTTCCACGATGCCATGCTGTTTCAGAACTCTGCATCTGCACATTCTCTCCTTTTTAATCTGTGAGTCCTTTACTCCATATCATTTGGAAAACTCTATGTCTTCCTTCAACCCTCAGGTGAAATTCTGGCTGCCCTGAGAAGCTTTTCTGATATCCCCTCTCTAAAACAATGACACAACCCTGGACTTGTGTTTCAACTTGCACACTTCTGCACAGCACCATTAGTTCCTTTAATTACCCATCTGCTTGTCTTTCTCCACAGCTAGAAGACAAGCTCTTTAAAGGAAGGAAGAAATCTCCCCCTTGACTTTGTGTGCTAAAATCATGCTCTGTAAATGTGCTCGGCAAATGTTTGTTGAAAGAATGAATGAGCAAAGTATTTAACTTGTCCTCTGTTTGAAGCATGAAGCAGGAAATAGCCACCAAGAAAAGTACTTTTAAGTAATGGAAAATAATCTTCTCTACAATGATAAGCTCAGAACATTTTCTTCTAATCTGAAGTCACAGAGATAGAGAAACCTCTCCTATAGCAGCAGCACAAAGATAAAAGACATCTACAGGATTTAAAGAATGTCAGTCAGTAGTGGCTGTCCTACGTGGATTAATAAGATAGCAATTAAGTAGAAAAAACAAGTTCTTCAACCATTGGTATGATGACTGATATATACCCTATATACCAGGATTCAAACTCTCAGGTTTACATATGAAGAACCTGAGATATCTTTTATTTACTTATTTATTTATTTATTTATTAAATCATAGCTGTGTACAGTAGTGCAATCATGGGGTACAATGTGCTGGTTCCATATACAGTCTGAAATATTTTCACCGAACTGGTTAACTTAGCCTTCATGGCATTTTCTTAGTTATTGTGTTCAAACCCTTATACTCTGCATTTAGTAAACATCACCTGCACCCTTCTAAGATGCACCCTAGGTGTGGACCCACCCATCATGCTCTCTCCACCTTTCCTCCCCCTTCCTTTCCTTCCCTTACCTCCCTCCCCATATTCTTGTACTGAGATTGGGTTATAGCCTTCGTATGAAAACTATAACTTAGTTTCATATTAGGGCTTGACTTTGTGTGCTAAAATTGGGTACATTGGGTACTTTTTCTTCCATTCTTGGAATATCTTGCTAAGAAGAATATTTTCCAGCTCCATCTATGTAAACATGAAAGAAGTATAGTCTCCATCTTTCTTTACGGCTGCATAATATTCCATGGTATACAAATACCACAATTTATTAATCCATTCATGAGTCGATGGGCATTTGGGTTTTTTCCATGACTTAGCAATTACGAATTGGGCTGCTATAAACATTCTGGCACAGATATCTTTGTTATAATGAGATTTTTGGTCTTCTGGATATATACCTAGTAGAGGAATTATAGGATCGAATGGCAGGTCTATTTTTAGATCTCTAAGTATTCTCCAAACATCTTTCCAAAAGGACCATATTAGTTTGCATTCCCACCAGCAGTGTAGAAGTATTCCCTTTTCTCCACATCTGCGCCAACATCTCTGGTTTTGGGATTTTGTGATGTGGGCTAGTCTTACTGGAGTTAGATGATATCTCAAAGTAGTTTTGAATTGAATTTCTCTGATGGTTAAGGATGGTGAGCATTTTTTCATGTGTCTGTAGGCCGTGTGCCTGTCTTCTTTAGAGAAGTTTCTCTTCAAGTCCCTTGCCAAGCCTGAGATGGGATCACTTGTTCTTTTCTTGCTAATACATTTGAGTTCTCTGTGGATTCTGATTATTAAACCTTTGACGGAGAAATATCCTGCAAATATCTTCTCCCATTCTGAGGGCTGTCTGCTTGCTCTACTTACTGTGTTCTTGGCTGTGCAGAAGCTTTTTAGAGATATCTTTACAATTAAATGCCAGACACAGATAGTCTGGGATGGACTGGCCTAGATCACTGAGGGTCAAACACTTCAAGAGATGAAAATAAAAGAAGATCCACGGGAGGCT